>JBBMHQ010057999.1:829-15947 GCA_037834295.1 Postelsia palmaeformis
GAGAACGACGATTTTTACGCGGAATAGGTGTTGAAAACGTGCGTGTGTTCCGTCTTCGCCGATATCGAGTCGAATAATATACATGTCATAAATTGGTACATACCTGTATTTTTGGCACATGCATGCAGGGATGGGTGTGTCAGGGCAAGTAGTGCCTCCAAATTTCAAACCCTAATTTTCAGTGGTTTACGAAATACGACCTTCGGATACTTCATCCATTTTGGGGGTTGGCCCAGCTCCGGTAGATGGGAAAACGAATCAAATAGTATCGGTCGGATAGCCAGCCCTCCGGCCGATATGATCAGGTAGCCAGTTCCACGGCTCATTGTACGAACACAAGAAAGAGACACATATGTGTTAATATAATGCGGCCAATACGCGATGCGTGGCACGTCACTGCACTAACTAGCACCGCACGTGCGCGCGTTGTAGCCAGACAGGCCTCGGCAAAAAAACACGCCCCCCGTCAGCACTGCTACGTACACTGCATGCTGCCGGCTATTATACAGTTTTACCTGCCTCGGCCATTGTTTGTGCGCAGCACCACCATTGCCGGATACTACATCGCAGTCGACCCCAATCGCACCTGCCGCCTCCTCTCGGCGACGAGACGTCACGGTATCCGGTGTACATCCGATCAAATGCAGGTAGAAATTGCTTCAACTCTCAACCAAGCGAATTGACGCGACCAAGGCCAACTGTGCAGCTGCCTGTAGATGTAGACTAGTTGGGGAGAAGTGTGGTGAGCTCCTGCTTTTGTGTGCGAGGTCGCAAGTCGACCTCATCTTGGGATCTGGTGCTGCTCCGGGCACCTTTCGCTCGCCAGGCCCGCTCGATTCGCCCCGCGTCTCGCATGCTGGGATATGCCCGTCACCCATCCCTCGTGCCATATTTTCCCTTTTTTGCGTGCGCAGCAATCAATACCTGCTTCGAAGCACCTTCCCCGTTTTTGTTTTGCAGTCTTGCAAACGAAGATTCTTTGTGCGTAAAGGGTTCAACCAAGCCCACCAAACTTGTCAACGACCAGTCTCCATCCCCTCCTCGCTGTCGAACCCACCTCACGAACTGGTGAGCATCGCCTTCATCCAGGAGATACATATAAGGTTTCTATGGGGGTGTTTATTCCTCCGCACACATCACGTCCAGACGAGACCACAATGCACTCCGTATTACTAAGTCAGCGAATCAGGAATCAGTGCGTTGTGTCTGACACATCGCCATTGACCAAGAAGGTGCCAATCCTTCAAGGTGAGTCCAGCTCTTACACACACACCCGTGTGCTCAACCGGGGGCAAGCGCGGGGCACGCGGAGATGTTCTTCCGTAAACCGCACTAACTGATCGGAACTCTTATAAAGAGATATTTTTGCTGCCTCCCGTCCACGTGCTTATTATGTGTATCGGATGAGTAGGTATTATATATTCTACACAGCCGGCATCCCCGGTGGCTTCGGTAGATGGCCCGCGGGCTCATCAAGATCAATTTCGTGGGTTCAAGTATCACCGAGTGCATGCTCGTAGGGACATTTTCTTGTTTAAAAAATGATTGGCGGAAAGCGAGAGAGCTTGAGTTATAGCTACATTCGATGAAAATCGACGAGCAGCGGGAATGTTGAACCCTATGCGCGACAAAAGTTAAAGGCACGTACCGGGGGGGAGAAGGGACGACACCTGTGACCACGGCTTGTTCAGAAGAAGACCGCTGAGGATAAGACCTCCTACGAGTTAGGCTGGAAAGTAAAAGTGATTATTTACGAAAAAACGATCGATCGATCGATGTATAGCATGGGTTTTCTTGCTCCCTCCTCCTCGCCCGCTCCTGCACTCCCTTCGTAGCCCGGGAGCTATAAATGCACCCCCTTGTGTCTCATGCGCTGCGATCAGTCATACAACTCCACCAAGCACAGCATAGACTCTTGACAGGCAGAATCAGCAACTAACTGGAAGGCACCGCTTCTTGGGGGTGAGGCCCGTTGCTGTCCAGGACTTCCAGGTTTTGTGAAAAATGTGAAATATGTATCAAAATCCAGAGGAGTTATGTCCCAACTTTGTGGAATTTACCGGAGAGAGGGAAAAATATCAGGAAAGATAAATGTCACCTATTCGTCAAAAACAAACAGGAGAATCTGAAAGACTGAAAAAGCGCGCAAGACCAAACCTTTCTGTGAAAAATGGAAGTTCTGGAACAAACAGCTCTCCAATATCAACGGCCCTGAGCTCTCAACCTTGCACCGTGCGTTGGAAAAATTCCATACACACGCTCGCCAAAGGCACACAGGGGGCAAGGCGAACAGGGAAGGTACGCGAAGTCATGCCACAGATTACGGTGCTGTGCTGTTGCTGGTTTCATTGCTGTTATCGCGTTATCATGTCGCGAAAATGTAAGTCCGTGGTCGCAAAAGCGGCCCCATTAACTCTGTGGGAGAACAATATAATAGGTCCCAGTACTATTACGATGGCGTATATATGGCGTATACACTGCACGACTTCAGCGACAAAACACGGAACATAAACGAGTATAGCACTAGGGAATGATATTTGTAGTGTACGTTTATACTGTAAAACAAGCAATGTCAGACTGCTGTGCAAGAGCGAGGGGGGCAGGGTTGCACTACACTAATGTCCGGAAGGAAGACACGACCAAACTGAAGGAGAGCACTGATATCGTACAAGCTCACAAGCGAGGAGGTGACGCCCATACATATTGACGCCACGCGGTGAAGCGAGAATAGGATGCATAGCACGAAGCGCATGATAGAATGTTCGCTGAGAGGGGAACGAAACTGCAGGTTTATCGATTTGAACTCCGAACTGACGGACACAACAACCAACAGCCACTAAAAGAAGAGGAGGTGGGACCTTCAAGAAGGAAGTTTCGAAGTATTGTTCTCCAGTCTCTGTTGGAGTACTGGGGAAAGAGGAGGATCGTACCTATGCCCCAACATGTCGACAGTTGAGACAAAAACAATTATAGCGCAATGTGTGAATCAAATGGAGTCTGTTTACCTGAGGAAATACGGAAACTCCTGGAGCGGGAAGACAAACGGGAGAAGGTAAGAATCCGACATCAACCAGGCATCAATCAGAAAAGGAGCTGGTGAATCATCCCCCCGTGATCCCTACCCCACAACAGCCCTACCCTTTTGTGATACTGCATGGAACAACACTAACGTATCCAACGACGCGCCCGTGCTCGGGAGCCCCAACCGGTCTCGGTAGGGAACCCATGACCGTGGAGATTGCTCATCCTCCATGGCGTTGACGCCCACTGTCCTGCCCGCTCCCAGACGCTTCCTTTAGAGAACTATTGGCGGGTTTCCAGGTTGGCCCCGATGGATGACGGAGCCCGCACCGCTAGATCGTCCTATCCGCGTCTGCATGGGTTCCTCCCTTCTCCCGCTGACCCTTCCGGAATTCTCAGGTTCCCCACTATTCCCATGCACCACGCTAGTCGACGGTGGCTGTCCGTGGTGCTGATACACCATCCAGTCACTGGTACGCTATATACCGGTCCTGACTTCGAAGTTACAGTCGCCCGAGGAAATATATGGGTGGCGTCTTATGAGGATTGGCAAGCCTCTTGCTGGCACGGCTTGTGACGCTCAAAAGTGGCTCTTAGTAGAGTGCGGTTCACCTTCTATGCGACTCGCCGAACGCCTCGCGGTGATTCGCGCTTGGTTCAAGAAATCTCTGCCTACTCGGTGAAAACCCGACGTGCTCCGTCCCGGCGATGCAGGGATGCGAGGGTATATCACCATACGACTACTACCACGCATGACATGGGCCTGTTGTGAAACTTTCTCTCCCGCGCTGCTGTGCTCGATCGTTCAGTCCCCAGTGCGGTTTCCCCTGACCCAAACGCAAAGGTCAATGCTCTTGTCCGTGGTGTGTGCCGCCCGCGCGCAAGGATTTTGGTCTCGCCCCTACGTGAGATTGTCTTCGATTGCCATCTAGGGCCCCTATCGTGTAGAAACGTGAACCATGCCCTCCATTCTCGGCTAATTCCACCACGTCTCGTATTGTTGCATAATCAAGGTACCAGAAATTCATGGAACTCGTCACGTACGTCCCTCTCGGGAATAAAACACTTTCAACTTATCTCAGTATGTGTTGCGTCCTACCGCCCTTCTACAACACGGTTGCTGTATTGTGCAAGAAATAATTGATGGGGCAGCATCGCTTCCAGACGCTCTCAGGGCGCAAGGTGTCGGGTGCTACGTCTCAATCCATTCTTCCGAGCGATACCACCGTGAGTTCTAACCGATTAAATGGATAAGTGATATTGCCCACCGATTTCCGGCTATGCCGGTGCCCACAAAGTTGGTTTAGGTCTGCCACATCAAGCGGTGTAGGGAAGGGTCATCCCGACGAATTATATCACTAAAATCCTGGGTCCGTACAACGCGATTCCACTGTTTTTTCGCGTGTTGGCCATGCGTAACACGCTCCGTTCCGCCCTCGTCACACCGCTTTCCGTCCTTCCCTCGCTCCAGTTGCAACAAATACCACTAGCGAATTGAGAGGATTTATGTCCGATCCACCGGAGAACCATAAACCTACCCCTTCACGACTTGTCCCCCAGCCGTCTTCCTTTGGACGCCCACTTGACCGGTCCCAGTGGGGCCCCTCTCCCGTATTTATACGTCGCTATCGCAACCTGCCGACCTTTGCGCGGGGACGTTGGCGGGAGTCCTGCCAGCAGCCAACAGGGGCGAGAGAGCCACGCACTAAGTCGCCCCGCATTGCGTTTCCCTTTTTCCCTGTACATCGTATCTCGTTTGCATCGGCAGCTCGCAGGATTTTGCTCGACGGAGGAGCCCCTTGTATCAGCGAGAATTGGTTGGTTGGCACAAGGCACGGGAATGCGAGATGAGAAACACTGGTGGAGGCGAGAACCATTAGGGCCGTAACGGCAACAGCCGCTGGCGCAAGAAGGAGGGCAGTGGCACCCAGCGCAAAGTCCGCGTGGGAAAGATGGTGTGGGAGGTCTGTGAGGGGTGCGACACCTCGTATCGGAGGTATACACGCAGGAACCTGTGATCCTGGGGGCGCAAGGACGGGGGGGGGGGGGCACAGGCCCCGTAGTGTACGGACCATCAAGGGAACCTTCGAGCGACGAACCCCGGGAGGAGAGCGCTGATATATCTTCAGCTCCAGTTCGTGAATTGTTTATTCGCGATCTGTACAACTGGGAGGACGAGGTGGTCCGGTGGGTGCCTTTGCTGAAGCAGCAACCGGGGCGCTCGATTCGGGACCTTAACAGCGTGGGTCCACTGATCATTCTGGTGATCGCATGGACCCATATGTGGCCCATGACGGTACCTGTACCGCTGACAAATGTGGGGGTGCCCCGGCTCTACGGCCGAGAGGAGGGGAGAGGATGGCGGCGAGACGGGACGGAGACTCTCTCTGCATGGCACAAAACAGGAGAGAGGGGTAGGCGGGGTGGGGCGAGTGGGGCAAGAGGAGGTGGGGGGCACGGGGAGGAGCGCGAGGGGGGACATTCCACCCACGCGCAGGGAGCGTCGGAGGACAATGACGGAGAACGCCTGCCATGCTGCCATGAATACGCCGAGTATGGCGCGTGCCTCCACGATCCAGGAAATTTTGTCGTATGCATACGCTTGCGATAAGACACAAAAAGAAAAAGACATACTCGGCGCGGCAGGTCAAGCATCAGCGGGAAGGGAGCGGAACCGGGTTGCAGCAGCGAAAATGGGGCAAGGGAATGGGTGAGGGCAATGCCTCACCGCTCTAGAAAGTAAATTCAGGCTACGCGACGCAGCAGAGACAACCACACGAAAAAATGGCAACAGTACCAAAGCAAACAAGGCTAGGGCCAGGGCAGGTGGTCCGGAATGGGCGCTAGGCGCCGACGAGGGGCCTTGACAACGTAAAGTATGCCAACACGACTTCACTCAGAGAAACGAAGGCATTTAAGGGTAGCGCAGGAGCTTGTCGGAAAGGGCAAAGGGGAAAGTGAACAGTGGTCGTGCTGCTAGTCCAGGCCTCACAACAACCGAAGGTGTGATGTTTTCAAAAGCAAATCGGTAGCGGGGGGGGGGAGGGGTCGAACAGTGGACAAGTCGTTGCTCTATCAGAAAGAGCGAGCTTTGGAGAATTGTTTGGCAACACTCCGAAAAAACACGGGCCACGATTGCTTTTCTTTGGAAACAGGCACGGGTGTCCTGGAATCGACTACACCAGGCAATCACGTACGTTGGAATAGCCGTAGACGTACGACCGGAGGGATCTAGAGACCTGACAAAGGAGCTCGCATACAGCAACTGTTCGCGCCAAACAAAACAAATAGGCTCGGTGGAAAATGTTGTGACTGTCGTGTGGACGAACCATTGTTTTCCCCGGGCCAGGCGGAGTG
The DNA here is from genome assembly GCA_037834295.1 of Postelsia palmaeformis. NCBI lineage: Eukaryota > Phaeophyceae > Laminariales > Laminariaceae > Postelsia > Postelsia palmaeformis. The sequence continues at coordinate 7,208 of JBBMHQ010057999.1, forward strand.
GATACCGGGGTTGTGAATGTTTCAAACAAAAGCAATCAAAGCTCGCAAAAGCCTTCGCGTCACCAATGACCTGATTTTCGAGCACACGAAGGAGCACGAGGAGTGGTTGACAAAGACAGCAACGACGCTGGGACCAGATTCCAGCGTGCACGCTGACAGGCGTGACGTGCAAGGTTTTGCAGCGATTGGTCGGATGGAAGGTCAAGTCAGGGGAGCGGACGCAATGTGGCATGTAAAGCAGGTGTGCCAATAACGTCTTTGAAAATATCCCGGTAGGCCACGAGAGTGCACCAGCTCTCCGACGGGTACCCATCGGGAGTGACTAACGCTTTCAATGCAGGAAGCAGGCCAGGCAGGGGTGGTGGATCATGGTGGCGGCCGCGACGCAGTACACGCGAATTTCAGGTGACTACAGCGCCCATTCCGTCCTCGCAGGTGGAGAACAGAGTGGTAGAGTACACGAAGGTAGCGCCAACAACCGGGTGAGAAGCAGTTCGGGGGCCGGCACAAAGTTGTTTTCGGTCATCAAAGAGCGAAAGGGCCAAGTATCTAGCATTCGTGTCACTATCTCATACACGATGTCATGGTGAAAAATATGATGGGACGGCGGCGAAGCGCTAGAATTCAGAGTATTCGCAATCGTCGGGATCAATCCATCATCAAGCTGTGAGGAGCCGTGGCCGGGAAGGTAAACTGTTGATTTCGCCCAAAATATGTACGGACTGGGTTGCGCAACAGCAGATCTTGGGGTCCCGCGTTTAGTACGAAAAGTGCTATTTGCAAACCAACACACGATGTACATGGCTTGAAAGTACAGAGAGAAGAGTGGCCGTCGGGGTGACAGACGAGAAAGGCGCAGGAGGTGTCAATAATAACGCTGGCAGGAAACTTTCGCCATGCACCATTCATAGTCCGACCCGGGTGGTCCTGCACCTGTAAACGTCCACAAAAAGGCTTTCCACGTAAGGGGGCGAAGCGGACAGGTGGTGGCGGCACGCGAGGCAAGCGCAGAAAGCGGACGGGGAACGTGTGTGGCTAAATCTTGTCGCGTGAATATTCGACCAATGCTGGGTGGCAACGGGGGCTTCTAGAAGAAGGAAGGGCGCGTGGGAGAAAGCATGCCAGCGCCGCCGTTCATGTATTTTAAGCAACTATTGAGAAGGGTGCAGTATTTCGGGCGCATCCTCGACAGCGATAGGACGAGTGTGCATGGATGCAGGGGTGATGGAGACTCGGGGGAAGAAGGGCGAGGGTTCCACGCACCACAACTGCGACGCAACAACGGTCGATGTATATATATATCGACTCGGAGTTCTGGATCTGGGGGGGAGGGGGCGAGTTTAATGGGGAACTGCACAGTGCCGACTCTCCGAGAATGATTCATGCTCATACTATGAGTGTAAAGCAATCGTTCCCAGCATTATGTATCACTCGCACGATGGCAACCACCACTTCGTCCAACGCCACAGATACACGTTAAGCTTGGCATACCACCATACTTGCGACCGTCCTCTTGCGTTTCGTAATGGACTCACCTCCCGAGTTACAGTCGATGACACCACGTATTCGGCACCTGTTATTCGCGGCAGGAAAATATCGTCTCGTTGGCAGCCATGTCTTCCTACGGGAAACCCTGAGCGTGCCCAACAATAGGCTACACACGAAACGGGAACGCGATCTCCGAAAATTGAACAGAAACGTGTGGAAAAGAAAGTGCAGCATTACCGTGCTTGTCGAATTCTACGCTAAGTTTGCTCAAACTCCCCGTCATACAACAGTATATCCTGGCGACAGGCGTCTCGTGGACACTGGCAACAGGCTTCTCGTGAAGCTGTCGCTGTATTTATTTGCTGACTTATGACACCGTACCGCGTATAGGTCACTGGGCAAAAGACGAGTCCGTCCCACAGCGGTCTCCGGTGTGTGACTTCAATTTTCTGAAATAATGTATTGCCGATCGCGCCTCCTCCGCGACAATGTGCTGCCACCCCAACGACGCTACCCATCTTGTCCTTTCTAGGGTACAACCACCCGCGTATATATTATTTTTGACTGTATGTTTGTCACCGACCCATCCACACGGCACCGACTACACGAAAGGACTTGGCAGTTGCCGCCGCCCCTTCAGATGAATGCCTGCTTTTCGTTGCGTGTGTCGTAAAACGTGCTGGCACCCTGCGCTCTCACCGTAAGCCGGGTCCCTGCCTAAGTGACGGCACTGTGGCGATGATGATCCCTCCTTGACGATTGAAGTCAACACCCATGGCGATCCTGCCTCTGTGCCGTTGGGAGATATCGCTCTTCTAGGGAGAGGTTTCACCACAGACGTTCACCAATCAGGGCGTTCGGGCCAGCATGAAGACCTGCGGAGCGGTCTCTGCCTCTTGCAAACGTCAATCCCCTCCATGGTCGTGAGAATGAGTTGGCACCCTCCCGCAGAATTCAATCGCCGTCCATATGAGTGTACAGCTCTTCCGCAACGATTAACTCATGATATCACCTCCCTGGTCGTCTGCATATACGTTGCTCCTGGCTAGAATGCAATATTTTGGTGATACTCTTTGATCGTTCGCGCCGCATCCTTATTTCTTGCCTGAGCGACCACGAGACTCTGGATAATATCACGTCATCACACCACACCCAGTGTGGCACCTTACCGTTCATCTTCGCCACAGTCTATGCTTCCTCTACGGCAAAGTTTCCGGCACGTAAGTGTGCCGCGATAGACCAAATCGACGAGATCATCTTGACTCCGGTCCAAACAGCCTCCTCGTGGGCGTGCTTCTCTGCACGTCTAATTGTCCGGCCCCTAAACACCGCCTCGACCGCGGCCGTCGGCTAGTGCCGTTGATTGACGCGGAAGATCAGGCCCCAGATGATGTATGGGTATAAAATCCTGGTCACCTTTCTGTGTGGTCATCGAAGCGACCCCGCACCACAACTCCGCCTCTTTTCATTTTCCTGTTTTACTGGCAAGCGCCCTTACGCACTTCCCGGCCATGTCACGGCTTTCTCTACCGGAAGTATATTTCTCCTTCCATAGCTGCCCATGCGATGATGCCCCGACCCCTTCGTTCATCACCTACGTAAAAGAGACATATATTTTCCCCTCTCTCGATAGTCCTAATGCCTCGCGCTCGACGCCCGTCGATAGCACACCCGGGCCTACCTTGCTTGGCCGTTTCGGGATCGCCCCAGATGCAACCTTTTTGCGATAATCAATACCTGGTACCCTACAAGCGAATCTGCGCGACATCACTAGTGTGAGCTACATAGCACCCACCGCTATTTCCTCACTAGACTGAAGTTTCTCGTAGAATTTCCCCTCACGCTTTTCAGGTCGCCCGCCAATGTTGGCCCCTGCTCCCTGTTCCTCTTCTCGATTGCGGCTCCTCCCTTCGTTCATCACCTACGTAAAAGAGACATATATTTTCCCCTCTCTCGATAGTCCTAATGCCTCGCGCTCGACGCCCGTCGATAGCACACCCGGGCCTACCTTGCTTGGCCGTTTCGGGATCGCCCCAGATGCAACCTTTTTGCGATAATCAATACCTGGTACCCTACAAGCGAATCTGCGCGACATCACTAGTGTGAGCTACATAGCACCCACCGCTATTTCCTCACTAGACTGAAGTCTCTCGTAGAATTTTCCCTCACGCTTTCCAGGTCGCCCGCCAATGTTGGCCCCAGCTCCCTGTTCCCCCTCTCGATTGCGGCTCCTCCCGACACCCCCCCCCCCCACTACGCCTCGCTAAAACCTCTTCAACCCTCCGTTTGTTGAACAATAGTTCGTCCGTGCGACTGGCTTCATTCGGATATTCACTGTGCCGTGTTCAAGTCATTTAGCCGATGAACCGAAACTAACCTGGCGGCGAACGCGTCACGGCTAGTTCCAATAAGCTCGTAGGGAAACTCAGCAGCGTTGGCCAACTTCCCACCTCCTTTATCGACGAGGTTCTTGAAAAATTGAGCACTGCACGGATTCCCTTCCCCGTTCAACATAGCCTTATCGTTTGATTAAATCAACGCTATCCTTCTCACGGCTTTCTGTACACCTACATGTCTCCCCGAGTGGCTCGCCGTGCGGTGGGAGTGAGTAGCGTGACGCCAAGGTGGCTGGTCAGCGCGATCAACGAGGCAACAGAGTGCTCGGGGGCGTAATCCCCTACCTCGACGATGCCATCGTCTGTGACCCCGACCCTGCCAATATCATATTCAGACGATCTAGCAGCGTTTACGAAAGCAAAGTGTTGAACCCTCCTCGTTCAAGGATGAAATCGCCGTACGGATGCCCGTCAGCCAAGTAATTATTCGGCTGGCGTCCCCCCGATCCCGACGAACTAAAAGTTAAGTGTTGAGCCTACCAATGCGTCGCTGTCTCAAGCGGCTGTGATATATCCTGGACGTTGTGTCCTGATACCACAAATTCCGGATGGAATCGATTAAGCGCATCCAACTAATGCCTCCTGTTCCAAACCAGTACGTACTATTCATCAATACGCCGACTGCTGAGAATGTCGTACGGCAACTACCAGCTGAGCAGTCGGTGCCACAGGTCCTCGTCTTCTCCTGGTTGGGACGCCGCCATTTGACAACTCCCGCAATTCTGTCATCTATGCCGACGCCAGCGTCGACGTTTTTAGTGTTTCCTAAAGCAGGAGTTGAAGGAATGGGTTGACATGTTCTGTCGTCTATACCCATTAAACCACCCCCGATCAGGAGCGCCATTGAACACCGCAAGGTCTGGAAAGCGGGCACATAGTATTGGGGGCATCAAGCGCCTGCGTGGATTTGCGTTGAACCACCTTCTGCCTGGTTTTAGGGCCGTAATTATCTGAAAAGGGTCGACAAGAACTCTAAACACGACCGTCGAGTACAACAACGGCTCGAATTCCCCACCTCACACAAGTACACCCCAAAACACCGAAAACGCAGCGACAACAGAAGCGCTGGAATTATCTCCAGGTTTAAACTGCCTTCGACGGAGGGCGACCGAAGCGACCGTGGCCGTCTGACTCCACCCTAAAAAGAATGCAGATACCAGTATCGCCCCCTTGTGACCTCCACCCTTTTACATCCCCGACATCGGGGGATAGATTGGGTGGGAGGGTGCCCTCCATCGACGACACCATCTCCCCTAGGTATCCTGGTGATTCCGACATCGGTCCAAACACCACTTTGCCAAGAAAGCTCGCATAGCCTCTTCCACGCGCCTTGGACGAAGTCAACTTGGGGGAAAACCCGTCTGCTCTTCGTCTGTGGAAAACCAACCGGTGCCGGGTTGGACAACCATATTAATCCTTCCGCTCCCTTTCTAGCGCTGCTTCTACCCGCTGGGACCGTCCCGAACTCCACCTCCCCGATGACCCCATCCTATGTCGCCGTTCTAGACGAAACCGCATTGAGAACCATCCCTTCTACCCTTCCCGCTCGGACGGATGAATATTAAGATTCAGCTACGCTGTGGCTGCCCTTATCTGGTCTCCCTGACCCCTCTTCTCCGACTTACAACAGACTGGTGCGCACGTGATGTCGGTCTCAGGCGTCCCGTCTTTTCCGAACATCAATTCCCCGGCCACCTTTGCTGCTGCTTGGGTCGTCGGTATGGATGCAGCCGTGTTGAGAACCATCCCTTCTACCCTTCCCGCTCCGACAGCCACGATTTCGAACTCAGCCGCGTTGTGGTCACATACCTCTGCTTTATTTTCCCCCCTCCAACTTAGATGGGCGCCTAAGTGATCTCGGCCCTCAGGCACTTTCTGACTTCACTCAGGCAGCCACTTTGACCCCAAGACCGACCAGGTTCTAGGTTGCGTTATGCTCACGGCGCCACTCCTACTGCGTTCATTTTCGCGACTGAGTATTCTCCCCCTTTGTCGGATGAGTCTTGCCTTGGTCTACACGCGTCGCCTATACGTGGCCGCCGATGATCCCACAAAAGCACCTAATACGATTTCAAACAATCAGATTGTACGCCACCGCTTGCCTAACAGACAGCCACTAGAGCTCACCGCTCTCGACGACCACTGAATCCTATGCCTATAGCCCGTTTCCCCCACCGAACCCCCTACAGCTCGCTGTTCTCCTTTCGACAGGGCCAGTTTGTCCCGCCTCCTCCGCGACCGAGCCCACGACAATTCTCTGGGTGCACCTCCTCCGAGCGCTCTTGCAGAGGCCGCCCTGGCCGCCGGCTTTGTACTTCTCCGGCGGAAAACGAAAAGCACGAAAGGGTCAAACTAACACGTCGATTGGGCTTGGGAACAGTGTGCCGAGCCAACCTCGTGACGCCAGCGTTCGATACCTCCTCCCAATTGGCCTCTCCATCCTCCACGATGGTTTTCCTCCTGGAATTTTCTCGCTTCAGAAGCATCAATCAAATGTCGAAAGCCCGAACCGTGGCTGAAGAAGGGTCCCTCCGCAATAACAATGAAACGTTTCTCTTGGTATGGATATTAACGCCTCCCACTCTGGCTTTAAGCCGCTGTACCATGCGCCTTGCCACCTCGACACCGCCCGCATTATTTTTATGCCCCAGCGCTTTTAGATGTATACCAGGTACGAAAAATCGGCGTAGGAGTAGGCACGCAAGAACCAAAACCAAACATCTTTACGACAAACGGCGCATGGACCCATCCTCTCCCTCCCCCTGCCGTCCAGGTCGATGTTGCTAAAATGTATTAGGATCGACCAAATTAAACCGCCCTTTTCCCGATGATACCATGCGGAAACACGTACACTCCCGCCTGGACAACCTACTTCATTCAGCCAACGCGTCGGTATGTTGTGATTTTATCGCCGCAGCCTTCACGGCTGATGGTCGACAGCAGCACTATAGCAGCAGTGATGGCGCCGGTTCAGGGCATGCAGAAACTACCGCTGATTAGAGTTCAGCTTGAAGAGTAAAAATAGAGTGAATAATTGTCTCACAGCACAGGCCGCGTCGAAGCTGCCTGTACTGACGGTTTGTTCGTATCCAAGCAAACAGCCTTATTATAGCGAGCGTAGCGAAGTATTGAGTTGCTATTGCACTGTATACAAACACCACGACCTGTCCTCGCAAGAAGCACTTCATACCAGTTCGTATTCACGTAATCCAACTCTCCATATTGAGTGCAGTAGGACTGCCCTTTCGATCTTGAATTGCAAATGTCATCAACAACCGCTACATACATGAAACGCCAGCAGTGTACCCCTCCCATCATTACCTTTCTTCATACGAATTTCGTTAAACCCTTCCGGTGGATGCCTGATTTTGAAAGGGGGGAGGCGTTCATTTACCGAGCAAAATGAGGCCGCTAGAAACAAACTTTAGCGCACCCTCCCTTCGTGACTATGTCGGCCTTCGGATAATTTTCACTTTCGCAATTTTAGAGCGCGAATATACATCAAGGCGCCAAATCATAGCACCTCGTGCCACTAGGAGCTTCTATTACTAGTAGCGGCAGGTAGGCGCAGACCTCGGAGTTTGAACGAGCAGAACTACCACAGCAATCAACGCATGCTCAAAAGCATGCCACTGGGATCGGCTTGCAGAGCAACCCCTCTCTGTGCCCTGCTGCGTGTGCTCTAGAGGTGTACCCCGGCGAGTACCCGTCGCAAACGGGTACTCGGATAATTATTAAAATAAAACCCGAACCCGTCGAGGGTAACCCGGGTTCTTAGACGAAATCAAACGGGCTCAACGGGTACTCGGGAAATCCGGGTTCTCGGACAACCCGTTTTCATGTACACTTATCGACGAGGGGGATTACAAACGGACGGCAGTCCGTACTACGATCTAATGTCGAAACCAGAACTAACTATAACCATCAAACAACAACAATAACAGAGTATTCGAAAATAAAAATAAAATTACAGCAGCAGCAGCAGCAGCGTACTGTACCTGGTATAATGTAGTTTCAAAAAATGCAATCGGTTTGGCTCTCCTTGGTGTTTATGTGCACGTTCCATGTTTGTACATACGACCTGATATATACGCGTACTCGTACCTAACCTGGTATTTTTTTGCACAACTAACTGCACAACATGATGAGTACGTGTACGGATATAGAAAAAAATGTCGTACGTAGTATACGAGTAGCAGTGGCGTGCGGCATGTGGGTGTGTGAATGCGCACGAAGAAGCAGGTACCCACACCTACACACAACTTTTGTTGGTATGCCCCTAAACTGAGCGCATTCAGGTACCGAAGGACAGAGATTGGCATTTTATTATCTGCGCAACACCTATTAATGGCATTCCCAGGTCTTATGGCGGGCAGGCGTCATGGCGTAAGCAAAAGAAGTGAGTGCCTACGAAGCATACATCAGTACGAAGCAACCCCGCAGCATACCCAAGATATTATTTGTGCCTATCCCTCGGCCCAATGCCAAGATATCAGCGTGACAGACACGCGTACGAAAACTAATCAGTGGAAATGTGAAAACCGTACCGAAGGCATGGATATTCAACCAACTCTGAAAAATGGATGGTACCTCCCTGTGGGGCCCTGGGGGGTTCGTTTAGTGTCGATTTGAGAAGTTCCTGAAGGTAATATTGTACTATTGTTACCGGGGGGCGCCCCGGTAGACTAGTGGTCAGCTTCAAAGACCATTGGTATTGGTACCCAAGTTCAAATCCCACCGTGTGGTGAGACTTTATTTCAAAAAATAAAAAGGTACCAATTGCTGAGAGCGCCTTCGTTGCGTGTGGGTAGGCAGAATTCGACGCAAGTCGACGAGGGAAGAAAGTGCTGAAATCT
>JBBMHQ010058010.1:0-12245 GCA_037834295.1 Postelsia palmaeformis
CTCTCAACTTAGTTCCTCGGAGATTTCGCAGAAGCCTCTCGACTCAATTCCTTGGACTTTTTTTTAGCTTCTGCGTGAATTTCGTTGCATACCTTTGACCCCCCTTCAAGCTGCACGCTTGACTCTGCTGCAACAAAACGTCCACAGCTACTCGTGCTACTCTTTTTTAGCTTCCACATGCGCCCCGATCACATCCCGTGCTGGTCACACACAACGTAGGCCCGCCCTTCGTTCCCATTTATAATATCGACAACGAGAACGATAGGGTCACAATATCGATGTCGACAACGATAAGAGTAATACCGATGCCAATGGCGAAAATAAAAGCGGAAGTGTTAACGACAACGATACCGACAACGATAACGATAACGATAACGATAACTAAAACGATACCGATACCGATACATATATCGATACCCAATATCGATACCAATACCGATACCGATATAGATACCGATGCCGATGCCGATACCGATACCGATACCGATACCAATACTGATATAGATATAGATACCGATGCCGATGCCGATGCCGATACCGATGTTTCAGGTTCCAGAAGCGGGTTGACGAGGTGGCCGTCACTGATCTTCGAGCGAGTATCCTCGCCGAAGCGACGAGCGGGAAGACTCGCAAGAACAACAAGCTGGCGGAGTTCGCTTACACCGAAGACCCCGCGGCTACCTGCGCCGACCTGGGTACCGCTGGATGGGGTGGATATGACAACTGCGCCGAAAGTTGCACCAACAGCGGGCGCTATTTTCAGCGCGCAGCTTCGCAGGAGGGGGCTTGCCGCGTGCTCTGCGCTTTGGCTGTTGACCCGTGCAAGTAAGTTGCCTTCACCGAGTAACTTTTTAGCGAGTATGTCGCGATACGCCAACATCTGTATTCGTACTACTGTCGAACATTTGTTGACCGATGAAATTTCTTATCGGGTTAGCCTCGCTACACATTTTAGCGGGCATACTTGATATTATGGGTAGCGTTTGTAATAAATAGTACGAGACACCAATATTCGGAATGTCACAATTCTATCAGGTTATATTCCGAAATAAACTATGTACCTGGTATAGAGCATGCCTCGCGGTACATTTGATAGTGGTTTTATTATAGTCGGTATGCCGCGACTCTTCGCCGAATGTCGCTCTTTGGAGGGCCTATCGTGGGACGCACGTTTGTTTTCTTTCTATGTTATGTTGTCACTTTTGGTTTGCCAATCTTGATGCCTCTTCTCTGGAGCGACAATGCCAGGTAGGTATTCGATTGATATTGGTACTATCAGTAGCTATATACCCAACTACCGACTCAAAAACCGCACTGCCGTTACATCCCATTCGAACGAGGAAAGCTTCATCATTCGTCGATCCGGATCATTTGCAACCCTCCTGCTGCTGCTGCTGCTGCTGTTACCACTGGTGGTAAACGACAACAGAGACTGATGATGGACATCGATGGCGATGACGTGGACGGGAACGACGAAGGCCATGTTGGTGAGGGTGGTACCCTTGGCAGTGGCGTCTCTGAAGGAGGGCATGGCGGAGGTAAAAAATCCGGTGATGACAAACGTACGCAATGCTGACATGGTGAGCAAGCCATCCTCGCCCTGTGTTTCGACTCAGCGCCAACTTGTTTTCTCGTCGCATTGCTCCACGTACCAAGCCTTGATACTTCGCCTTTTGCTCCTCAATTAAGTTCGTATTTCGATTCTCATCATGATCCACATTTTGACCCGCAGCTTGATCCGCGCAATCTGCTCCTGGTAGCGATCCAAATTTCGATCCGCGTTTTTCTCCGCATGTTCTCCACGTTTTCTCCGCGTTATTGCCAGCGGTATCTCTGTGTGTTTTCCGCATTATTATCATGTTGATCCGCATTTTGATCTATGTTCGGATCCGAATTTCGAGCAGCATTTTGACAGTATTTTGATCCTCCTTCTTCTTTGTATTGTGACGCTGATCCGCTTTTTGATCCATAGTTGGATCCGAATTTTGAGTAGCATTTTAATCCGCAGTTTGATCCTCCTCCTTCTTGGTATTTTGATGTGCAGTTGTTTTCTGTCCTTACTCCTCGCTTCAATCCGCATGTGGATCCTCCTTTATCCATCCGCATTTTACCCCTAATTGTGATCCTCCGTTTGATCCACACTTTCGCTCCTCCTTGTGATTCGCATGTTGATCTGCATTTCCTTATTTTGATCATTTTTCCCCTTTTTTATCCGGATGTTGATCCGCGTTGTCCGCCTCGTGTTGATCCGAATTTCGATTCGCGTTTTTGGTCCGCATTGTTTTTCGCACGTCGGTCCGCACTTTAGTAAATAACTTTACTCCTCATATTGATGCGAACGTGAATCCTCATTATTTGTATCTAAATTCTGAGCCTTGTTTTCTCCAACTTTCGATCCTTAGTCTCATTCGTTTTAGCTTCACACTGTGAGCCGTTTTTCAATTTGCATTTATTCCCTTTTTTTGGTCTTTGATGTTCTTGTTTTTTAATCCGGATGTTGATCTGCTTTTTTGCTCTTTTATTCTGATCCTAGTGTCGATCCTTCCGGAATTTGATCCCGTTTTGCTTGGTTGATTGGCCTCTCTGCTGGGACAAAAGGGATCGTTGCTGGTGCTGGAGCTGGGGCTGCTGCTGGCGGCGCGAGTGGGTAGAGACTACGCCCATTTGTCCGCGCTGAGGTCGTGGGGGCGTCAGGCGAAGTCCGATCTGTCGGCGGGTCGGTGGCGGATGGACTGGTTGACAAAACATGCCCTTGTCTTTCTCCCCCGGCGGAAGAAGGGCAGACGGTTCGGGGTAGACGCCAAGTTCGTCATTAGCTATCAGGATTACCAGGGAGTCTCGAAAGCGAAGGTCGAGGCCGCCGAGAGGAGGGAGGCCCGCGACTTGCTGGCGGCGGCGGTGGCGCTCACGTTTGCCACGAAGAAGGCGTAAATGGCTTCAGTTTGATTCTCGAGGTAGAAGGAGACGGAGGCGAAGGCGATCGGCGTGTGGTAGATAGAGAGCGGCACCGGATAACAGTATTGGGTACTTCCGCCCGCCCCTCTCCCCGGCAAGTCTTTCGATGCAATCATGTGCATGACTTTCTTCTTGCAGAAAGGTCGCGATGTTCATGTCGCCAAACGTTACGGTTCACCAACGTACTCTGGACGAAAACTTAAGGGACGTTTAGGTATTCAGAGTACTGCTTGAATGATCCTTATGTTTCGTCCAGTGTGTAGGACGTAAGCAGGCGTTCATGGTACCCGACACAGCTGGCGATACGACACAGGGTGTATCTAGGTGATACAACGTGTATGTGGCGGATGCTCGTCTCCGGATATATGCCGGGACCGCGTGGAGGTAGGTGACCCTCATCTACTTCCAGTCAGGGACAGCACGCCGAGAGGGCCTCAAGCCAACCTCGAGACCAGTGTAGGCGGTACAGGTGATGCCAAGGGTGGGAAATATCGGTGAGGCGATCCGTTGCGGCAAATTAACGGCTTATTCGCGTGGCAGGTGCGCCGGGTACGAGCATAAATTGGCGGCAGTTACAGAACCGCCGGGATATTCTGGGGTTCCGAAGAAAAAAGGGAAGCGGTCTCGACTACATCTTCACGAGTCCGGCGAAGAAAGTCGGATACATATTATATGATAGCATTGCTGTGATTATTTCATGTTCACCTTCATAGTTGCAGGCATTCGATTTTGCAGAGGCACCTTCTTCTTGATCAGTCCGCATTTTAAATACAGCTTGCAAAGTTGAGTTTCAACCACTCGATCGGTCGAACTCACGACTAGAGTATTGGTGTTTAAAAAAATATATATATAAAACAAAACTTGATCTAAGCAGGTCGGTATTCAGCGTTTTAAGCTGTATCCTGCGCAGCTAAAGACATCGCGGTGGGTGCAGACATCGCTCCTCACGTGTTCGTGTTCTCAATAGTCATGCTTTCTCCAAGCATTATCTGGGGGCACATTAAGCTCAAGTGCCTCCGGGAAAACTTGAACACTAAAAAAGCGGCGGGGCTGGCGCGGCAATGTTAAGATCAAGGTCGGGACACTTTATATCCCTTGACAGGTTTGCCTATTGAGCAGGAACTCGTTGGGAATCACGTGTGTTGCTTTAGCTTCGAGATGGAAGAAGAGCAGCTTTGTTCCTTTCGTGCACGTGGAGACTGGAAGCAAGGCTCGTGCTCACCCTGGTTTTCCATCTAAGATACGCCTCGCAAGTACTACAAATACGGTCCCTGTACCTGAATCCAGGAAAACACCGAGTTTTCAGTCTTATTCAGAGCAGTACCATACCACTAGCCCACTCTTATGAGCCGTATATGCAGAATTATGGGAAATCCATAGAAGCCTCGATTCCACTAGCTAGAACATGAGCCCAAGATGCGGTTCCTCCAAACCCACTCCCACACTCTGACCGAGGTTACGAAACCGGCCATCTACTCCAAAAAAGAAAGAATTGACGGAAGGCCCAACCGCAAGGGACAGGAATAAATCGTCAACGAGAGACATCGTCGTAGCAACCGGTGTGAGTGCCATGCTTATCGCGCACATCATGAACGCCGAGCGCACCACAAAAAAGTGGCTGTAGTAGTACCTGGCGGCCCGGTATATCTTGATCTGTCTCGCGATCACACACATATAAATATATGTATATATGTCATGGTACTGCTTTGAATGAGGTTGAAAGCCCGGTAATTACCCGGGTTCAGGTGTTGGGATCGTATTTGTCGTACTTGGGAGGCGTATCTTAGATGGGAAACTGGGTTTTTTCCCAGCGAGGCACGAGCCTTGCTCTCAGCCTCCCCGTGCATGAAAATAGTAAAGCTGTTCTTCTTCTATCTCTAAGCAAACAACACTCGTGGTTACCAAGGAGTACCTTTAGGACCGCAGTCCCGCTTCGGGGGCAAACCAGTCAAGTTCCAAGTAATTTGTCCCCAAACGAGACTGCAGTCCTAGAAGGGTTAATAGGCAAACCTGTCTAGGAATAAGAAGCGTCCCGACCTTGATATCAATGAGTGATGGCGTCGTCAGCAGGACAAAGTACCCATGCATGTTGTGTTTAGAAGAGGGGTTATCATTATGCTGTAAACACGAGCAAGTCTGCATATATATCGAGCGAGGGGAGATGGCCGGGTTAGCTACTTCGCCCACGGCGAAAGTATTAATAGGTGCCGTAGAAAACCCTCAGGCAGGTATAATAATATCCAACGGTCGCAGTTATCGCGCTCGGTAATACGAAGTATGCTCCTTAGCTTCAAGGCCCCTTTCCGAACACAGCCTTTTAATGTGTCCTGTTATAAGGATCACCCTGGGCTGGGCAATCGATCGATCTTTTACCCCAGGGCCTATACTCAGTAGGTGACACCTTCACATTTGACGTCGTTCAGGACACGGGTTCGAACCTCACTCCGAACGTTTATTTCATAAAAATGCTTGAGCGCGTGCGTGCCTGAAAACGTATCTCCGTGGTTCGCCAGGGGTTTTTGATCCGAAGCGGGTAGGTCAGCGTATAGCCGTATACGGTTCCGACACCCCAAACATCCCGCCATTCAGAGGGGGGGATAGCGTTATAAGGATTACATACATTGGGCTGGGTAATCGATCGATATTTTATATTTTATCTATATATTATGTATGTGCAGCTCGGTAGGTTACACTTTCACAGCCCCCCACTATGGGGGGGCATCAAACTAAAAAAGTAAGTGCCCCCGGGGCGTCGGCACTTTTATCACAAGGCCCATGTCGACTTCTCAAGGAGGCTCGGGTTTTCTGAGTTCTCCTGGTTTTCGGAAAGATCCTCAGGGATATATGCTACCACTCCTGATGTATCCTCCATTATTGGCACAACAAGGCACATCACATGTATGTGCGATGACCGTTCTACGACCCATTTAAAAGAAAAAAACTGTTCTCCACAAAAACATGTATGTATTTCATCGTTCAACGAAGCCCTGCGGAGCTCCGGGGGGTACTTTTATCGTCTTCATTTATTTGTTCGCTGTGCTGTCATTCGTACGTATATTTTTATACACATGTCTTGCCGGAACTTTGTGTTAGTTATCCGTATTTGTTTCGATTCAGCTAGACCCTCTGTGTGCGACCACGCGACCACTTTACTGACAGAGTAGCCAAGTTAGGAGGACTATTCGAAGCCTCGGTCGCTTTTTTCTAAGCGCCCTCGGCTTCAAAATCCTCGATCCAAAATATGTACCAGGTAGGTACATAACCCACCCTAATGTGCGCTGCGCGACACCTTATTAATAGGGAGAGCTACAAATACATAATAAAGCGGTGTTAATCGTCAAGAGTTACCGGGGAGTATACACACGTGCCATTCTCAGTGTTGTGTGCTCTATCGCAAGATCGCAAGCATGTGTTGGGTTTCAACGACAGCACAACTTGACAAACAGCAGCAGATCTTCTCCCCGCCGAAAACCCCCTCCTTCCCACCTCGGAATGATTTTCAATTATCATTGAAACCTAACGGAGACCGAGAGACCGAGGTTCAAAAATCTCCCGAGACAACAAGAAGGTCTAGCGTGTGCTGTGGCATCAGCGCAGCAGCAGTGCAGCAACTGAGTAAAGCCTATCACGCGAAGGGCCGGGTAGAGAAAGGCGTTGGAATGGCGAGCCCTAACCGAATAGCG
Source organism: Postelsia palmaeformis (assembly GCA_037834295.1). Taxonomy (NCBI): domain Eukaryota; class Phaeophyceae; order Laminariales; family Laminariaceae; genus Postelsia; species Postelsia palmaeformis. The sequence goes on from JBBMHQ010058010.1 coordinate 6,639, forward strand.
TCGATGGTAGGGAAGATCAAGGCAAACCTTCCCACCACCCTGCAGCCTTGGGCCCTGAGCTTGATGTTCAACTCGCAGGTAACAACATGATGTTTCATAGAGCAAGCACTCTGTCTGGTGCTGGCTTGGTTTGACTTGCAGAGCAAGTCTCAGCTTCCCATGCCACACTGTCTTGACGAACTAGGTACATGCTTTATGTACTACTGTATCTCGAAAGCCTCGCGTCTTGACTCGGTCAACTCTTTTACTCTCTGGTGTGTACCTAAACGTCCGCTGCTCTATCAACTTGACCAGCGAAGATGTTGAGAGACATGAAACGTGTCAGTCAACAAGGGCAAACGTGCACCGTCAAGGGTATAAAGGGCTGAGTATCCGACACTAAAACCTAGTGTTAATAGTTTGGCGTCTATCAAGACAGCAGTTTATTCATTGTAGGCAAATTTGCAAATTTGAAAAATCAACTTTGCTATCTAGGGGCGGCTGATGACAGTTTCCTGACATCTTTGCGATGTACCAGGTGCTTGTGTACCGGTGTTTTTTTTTTAAATTACCTTGTCCGGATACCCATGAGACATCCCGTGGAATCCATTGTGCATCCAATGGACTTTGTCATGCCATGATATTGTCCAAGGGATGTCCTATGTCCCCATGGGACACCTCATGGTATGTTCCATGGGAACAATGTAAGTCCGTGGGACATCCCATGGGATGAGCTCCGTGGAACATCCCATGGGATGAATCCCGTGGAACATCCCATGGGATTTCTCATGGGATACATTGGCCCATGGGACCTCCCATAGTTTCTCACTTGGCCGTTTTTCCATCACATCCCATGGTCTATCCCATGGCGTTCCCCATGGTATTCCATGACCTGCGCATTCCATAGAACCCACAACAGTATATCCCATGATATTTTTTTCCATCACATCCCAGGGCCTACCCCATTGCTTCCCATGGCCTACGCCATGGGTAATGCAGTGGGGCATCCATCTCATGGGATAGCTGATGAGACCCATGGGCTTTTCCATGAGGCATCCATCTCCCATGGGATTTTTGCCATGGGCTCTGCCATGGAATATGTCATGGGCTCTGCCATGTCATGATATATCCCATGGGACACCCCACGCGACAGCCCATGGGATAGGATTTATGCTACTGCTGTATTGGCTTTCCCGTGGGATGTTCCATGGGCTTACCCATTGGCATAGTCCGTATGGTAACCCACGGGCTCTATGGGGTGGCCCATGGGGTATCCCATAGATGGCGATGGGATATTATTAATACATGGGCTACCGTTTTTAATAATCACGTATATGCACATTCGTACCTGGTATATATTACGAACCATACCAGCACTCTGCTTATAAGCACCCCGCTCCCTGCGCGTTATGATTATATTCATGTACACTAAGTGGGAGCAGGGAGCAGGGCGCCAAACGGAATAACAATATCCGGGCGGCCCCGCGTTTGTAGGGACCAAGCGGAACGGAACGACTTTTTTTGCCGTCGTTCGTTCCTTTCCAACGTAAAAAAATGGGTTTGGGGTCCATGCGGAAGTCCTGGGCCTTGGCCTTGCCAGCCCAACCAACACGAACGGTAACGTTCGGCACATGCAACATGCCACAACGCAACACAACACAGCATTTTGTTCCGCATTTTGTGCCCACCTCCAGATCTACGATTGTGTCCATCTGCTATACATCACACGAGTTATACTTGCTCGCGGTCGGTCGGGCCGTTCGTTCCTCCTAACTAAAAGAGGAAGAATAAACCCTTCCTCTTCTTAGACGGGTACTGGTATATGCCTGCTTCACACGGGCTGCCTTTAATGTACTCGCTTTCCACAACCAATCGGTATCAATTTATTTGGCAAATTATATTCCATATTCGGCTTGTTCCGATGCTTTTCGGAGGGGGTTAAGAATGCGTGCCCTCCCACACAGCATCATCATCGCCGCGTCGCATCAACATACACCAGCTGAGATCTTCCCACATAGCAGCAGTGTTCGAAGCAATGTAACAAGTTTATAGATCATATTTTTGACACACCAGCCGCCATGGCATGCATATACCATGCCTGTGGGATACCCTATGAGTTATCGGAGTAGCCCATATGGTAGCCCATGTAGTAGCCCATGGAATATCCAAATGGCAATGGGCCCTCCCATGGCTGAGCCCATGGGCTCTCCCACAGGCTTTGTCGTGGGCTTTGCCACGGACTAACCCATGGATAATATGGGAAAGCACAGCCCATGGGAAATACCACGGGTTACCCAATGGATCACTCCATGGGGTGACGCGTGGCGTTTAATTGTTCCGATGGGGTATCCCATGGCACAAGGTCGCCCATGAGACACCCCATATGGGGCCCATGGGACACCTCATATGGGTAGGTCCGTCGGCTGTCCCATGGCATGAAAATGTAGGCCATGGGGCACCCCATGGACGTGCCCATGGGGTGCCCCATGGTTAACCCGAGGAATATACCAGGCGCATGTAAACAACACCCCATTTGGTATCGTTGGAGGTTGAAGGGAAGGACCTCTCGTTCACGTCTCGCATCCGAACGTCACATCGTACGTACGCCCATGGGGTGTCCCGTGGTTAATCCGAGGAATATACCAGGCACATGTAACCAACACCCCATTTGGCATCGTTGGAGGTTGAAGGGAAGGACCTCTCGATCACGTCTCGGATCCGAACGTCACATCGTATGATACAACCATACTGGTAGTCTACTGCAGTAGGGTGGATGTCGGTTGTTGCGGAAGAAGTGTCTGTCGGTGGGCGTAAAAGGATGCAGGAGCAGCACCTAGGGAGGAGGGGGTGTTCCTAGGTTCTACTCCAATGTGCTTGGCAGATGCAGGAGCAGCACCTAGGGAGAAGGGGGTTTTCCTAGGTTCTACTCCAATGTGCTTAGCGGATGCTGTCGTTCTGTATCAGGAAGCTTCTTGTTTTTCTGGTATCCTCACATGAAACGGTGGAACCCAAAAACCTGAACCCAGTCCTGTCACCCATCAGGTATCACGTGGCGTCCTATCTTCGGTCTCGTTTACGGTACGCCACGTACTCGCGTTCCATTGGATGTAACGCTCCGATTTCTAGCGGCGTCGACAGGACGCACGGTTGGAAATCGTCACAAAAGTGTATTCCTACGGGTATTTACGGTTGCATATATATTGGCACGTGACTAAACTGCTGTGTACTGATAGTAGGCCGGTAGGTAGTGGTATATAGCCAACACTTCGTAACTCAAGGTATCAGGCACCGCGCCGAAGGTGGGTGGTGCACAGTTTATAGTGACCCTGGTGCAGTTTCCCGGTCGACCCGGTTGTTTAAGGCGGGTTTACTCGTGGGGGAAGCGTACCAGCGTGTTTTTCTGCTCCTATACTGCTGTATACGGAACGGCCTCCTCCGATTAGCGATTCAATCGACTTCCCGGAAACAAACACCCTCTTTGCACCTCCTGTCTTCGACTCCTCCTCCAAATCCCATAGAGCGGAAGGCTCCTTTCCTGCATGGTTGTGGTGATTGATGGGAATAGGGACTAATACCCGGCATGAAGCATCATGCGTTTCACTATGCTCGAACTATATACGTGGTACAATCTCTGTGCTGAAAGACACCTTGACCCTAGCCCTCACTCTATCCCCACCCGAACCCGAAGCCCAACCGGAAGCCCTATCTAACGCTGACCCGACCCTAACCCGAATCAGAACCCCCCTTACCCCAAGCCTAATCCTAACCTGACCTCAATCCGAACACCAACCCCTGTCTGGCTCAAGCGTGCCCGCCTATGAATTTGTAGTCGACGCATCTGACGGTGCAAATTTGTTGATCGTGTTTGACGCCCGCGAAATGTTGGTCATTATGATTATGATAATAAAGACCACTGGTATAAGGTTTGACGCTGACGAAAATATTGATCGTGCTTTGTCACTGCAGAGTGTTAATATTATTAGTAGTGTTTGGCCCCGCAAAAAAATGTTGATCGTGTTTGACGCTGCAAAATGTTTCTTTCATCGTACTCGTATGTGCCTACCTACCCACCCACCTAGCCACCTGCCTACTACCCACCTACCTACCTACACACATACATACATATATGTGCATACATACATACATACATATACCAAATACATACACACATAAAGACGGAAATGATACATAGCGCGTTTCGAATTTTTGCAACCGGAAAGGTTAAGCTGGCCGGGACGGTGGGCGTTCGAGTGGAGGAGCTCACGCCCCGCAGGTCGGTGGTCAAGATCGCGAACGCGAGAAAGGCGAGTACGGCGCTGCCGCGGTACACGCAGATAGGATCCTCCCCCCCACTGGAGATGACCACGCGCTTCACGCGCTTACGCATTGCAGTCGTTCGTCGTGGGCTTCCGTACTTCGTGTGTACATGTACATGTAGGTTGAAGGAAGCGTGCGTGGCGTTCCTGAGCTTCTGGATGGGTCGTGTAAGTGTGTGTGTGTTTGTGTGTGTGTTTTTTATTCTTGTCTTCCAGGAACGTAAGGCGCGCACGCGCAGCCCAACCCTCGGACGCTTGCTTACCTGAAGGTCGCAAGCTCTGCTGATAGTAGCGGTGGCTGTGGGGCTGGTGGGATATCGAAGTATTTCCACTTTCGGGGTTTTATGGTGAAGGAAAAAGGGGGGGAGGCACCTGAGGAAGCGTTGAGTTCGTACAAATGGGGTTAGCGCGGTCATTTTTTTTTCCAACGCTCGTTTTTGTTTCCGTTCTTATTTTTTGTCGACAGCGGCTAAGGGTGCCAGAAAAAGTCAAAACACTCTGTTTTCGGAAGGCTCTCTCTCTCTCTCTCTTTCTCTCTCTCCCGACCAGATTTTTTCCGAAAACGCCTCCCTTGTTCGGTATTGGCACTGACCTTACAACCTACCTTTCTGGAGAAAAATCGAGCCCTGCAAAAGGATCTCACTCCCGCTCGAACCGAACGATCTGTGCGGTAGATGATATCACGGTGGCCCCTACGTGATACGTAGGCCCATTCCGGGGGGAAAAGAGGCTCCCCGATGTGTTCCTGGAGGAAAAAAATGTAGCATCGATGAGAAGAGCGTGCCATCGACCGCAAATTTTTCAAGCAGACACCATCTTCGATTCTCGCAGTACTGCTGTAGTTCTTCTTGATGTACATGTACCTCTTGAAGTGGGTGCTTTTGGGTTCATTTGTGGCCTCTTTTGCTGTGGGCCTCCGTGATGATTGTGCAAGAACATCCCTCGACACATGCCTTTGCTGTGCGTTTTTTGTGTGTGTGCTGTATCTGCAACCCCAGTGGGGAGGGGGGGGGGGGGGGGGGCTGCCGGCTCTCCTCCCTTGCATGCTATGTGCAGCAGTGGTTGATATGAGTTACGACTACTGTACCTAGTAGTAAATAGGAGGGAGATAGGAAAGAAGGGCGAAGACAATAAATTGGAAAGAGAAGAGGATAGGGGAAAAATGTTGTAAAACACAAACAAACAAACGAAAACGACTTTACGTTATTGATGGACATTTAAACAAAAAGCAGGGCAGAGGCTGCTTTCGCTTGTTGGACGTCTGCGCTGCGAGATAGTATCTTCACTTTTTTGTTTTTCCGTTTTGCCCTAC
>JBBMHQ010058021.1:0-15938 GCA_037834295.1 Postelsia palmaeformis
TGTGTGTGTTTACTCGCAACATTACGGTATTCCAACTAGTGCCGCTTTTTGTGGAACGCGCAGCCTTTCCTGGTGCAACAGCAGCCTGCCATCTGGGGCAGAGCTCAGGACAGTCGAAGGTCGCTGTTTACCCTCTCCACGATGGTGCGGTGATTTTTAAAAGGGGTATGATATGTTGCCGATTGAGGTCGACGCAGCATTGCACAGCTATCGCCTACCTGGTGAGCTGTTTCACGAAGGAAGGGGTTCAGGTGCTTGCACGGCAGCAACACAACACCCCCACTCGCCGTTCACACCTCCACAAAGCACGTCACTTTCTCGACAACAGGGAGAGTGCAAACGCCGAGCGATGCATCCAAGAAAAAGTCAAGGCCGATCTACAGCATCAGTCCCGACCGTGTATGACTCAGCTCATCTTGCCGGTGGGAGCCGTACGATCTGTTTAATCTGCATGATCTCGGACATGTTTCCTGGGTTGCTGAGATCTATGCTATGCACATATAGAGAGATCCTGCACAGCATCTCATAACGGCAGGCGAGGAACGAGATCATCTACATCATGCTGTATCTGTAGATGATGTATCTGTAGATGATCTATCCGTAGATGGGCTGCCCGAGGTGTGTAAGTATGCACCGGTCCTCGCGTTATGAAGAGAAGCAAGAGGGCGATTATTTATGCGCGAAACAAACGCTTTCCGTCGTGAAACACAGCATACCCACAACACGCAACACGCAAGATGGCACCCCCCCCCCTGAGACGCACTTGCGAGCCGCCTTCACCCAAAGCAAGGAGGATGGCTACACGCAACGCAAAATGGTGGCCTGGGAAAGCCCTGTTAATAGTCGAGATATTTTTCGATGATGACGTGGGAATCGATGCTCTATCCTCTGTCCGACATGTGCACAGTTTCGGCGCGGGCACAGGCACAGGGCGTGGAACCCGACGTACGGCTCGCCGCTTTTTCTTGCCTGCCAAGAGCCTCCGGAAGCATGGTACTCCTTAAGGCTGAGCAAAAAGTCTCCAGACGCGAAGAAGCAGACCGTCCACGCGATGTCTTGGGTGGTCTTCACAGACGACGTCATCACGTCTGCCACGTAAGTCGCGAAAAATTCCACCTTCCGGAGGTAGGTCGGTCGGTGCGTGGGATGGGAGGGGTTATGAAACACAACAAACGGCAGTAGAGAGGGAGATACACAAGGTCTAAGGAAACATTTCGACTGAATGAACACGCGTTTTTCTGTAGCGCTGCAGGCGATGATGCGAAACCAGCCCTATTCGGTACACGCATGGCTTGCATCAAAGGCATCGCTCATCATTGACACATGCGTGGTCGTCCATCTCGTGGGCCCTCGAACGCCTTCGAAACATGGCGGAAACCACACAGGGCGTGCCTCTTACCCTTCGCCTTTTACCTATCAATAGTACGCTCGGGCATCCCTTTTCACTCCGTACTCTTGAGAGTGGACACACATGACAGAGCTGAGTTTTTTTTTATGATATGGCATCTTAACCCTGTTGGGAGTGCAGTCTCTTTAGGTCAGTTTTTGAGACAAACCATTCAAATTTCAAGTAGTTTGTCCCCAAAACTGATCTAAATAGACAGCGGTTCTAAAGTTCATTTTTCCTGTGATTTCTGTGATGTCATAGTTCAGCGAGAGGACATCTCCACCTTGACCATTTTCTGAAATGGCGGCGTCCCACTTTTGCCCTCAATAAGTGTTTTCGTTATTTTTAAATATATACCTGGTATATTTTTTCCTACACTCGCTGCAGAATTGTCGGAGCCTGCCTTGTGACGAACGGACTGAACGATGGCGGCGAGACAATCCGTGAACAACAGCAACAGCAACAACAGCAACTGCATAGCGAGCGCAGTGCCATTGCAGCACGCGCAATTCATCCGTCACCTTGCAGAGAGGAGCCACTAGCACTCGGGCTACCACCCTCCAAAACTCCCACGACTTTCGGAACGGCACGACCACCTATTCATCGCGGGGGAGGCATAGCATGGGCGGGAGAGGGGGTAGGTTGAACTCATGTCATGAATGCCCGCAGTCGGGAGGAGGGGGAGAGTAGCGCAACGTGCTACGCTACGCACCAGGTGGGACAGTGATAGATATCGAATGATTATCGAATTGGACATACAATGATACGGTAGTACCACACACCCGACAATCGACATCAAAACCGATACTGATACGTACAGCAGTACCGTTTGCGTCGTCGATACGTCATTTTTTCGTTTACAGCAGTTTGTGTCAGCATACTGCTTTCTGGTACTGGTACGCAATAGCCAGACGATGGAGGGTAAATCGCGTTGGGTACGATGTATCGAAACTTTGATACTTCCACATGTCCAAACTTCGGGTTTCGTCCATTTGGATGTATCGTTCACAAATATTGGTACTCGCATGATACTTTGAAGCGTACATACAAAAAAACGGATACGATTTCCAACACTGTTATTAATACGAATACAGTCAGTCCCTGACTCGTACTTCCAGGCGGAACCAAAAACGTACCCACTACGCTGCTGCACTGCTGCACAAACATTCCTCGGTTCTCGCCGCGCGATGCTCCGCGAAACGCCAAAAAAACAAAACAAAATACAACAATGGAACGAAAAACTTATCATATGACTCTTAGACTAGACTAGACTAGACTAGACTAGACTAGCCACACAAGAAGCGCAGACCATATCACAACGGTGCCACTTCCGGAAGTGAACACCTGATAGCTGATATACCTCACGTATCTGTGTACAACCTCACACGGGGGCAATAACAGGTCCTACAACGAACTAAGCCTGTCGAAAACAGGTCCCACAACAAACTGAGCCGGTCATTTCCGGGAAAAAGAATTGATAAAATTCTGGAGCGGCTATATTGAAACTAGCGTGGAACACGTTATCTAAAAAAATACAGGTGTCTGAGTCGGCACTTGGGACTGCAGTCTCCTTGTGGGGAGGAAACACTTAAAATTACTGTAGACGCAGATTTACGTTCGTGTACACCGCACTACTAGAAGGGTTTGTCACCAACTACTTAATTATACGTCGGCTTAACATTATACCAGGTACCTGGTAGCTACAGCAGCAGTCGTTGCCCGGTGGTGTCGACTATCCGACTTACTGGGTTTCCATCCTGAAACATACCTGGTAGTATTGATAGCACAGAGGAGTGTTCAACGCGGCATACGTTACAGTTTTATTGAGCGGGGCTCCCTCGGCCGTGAAGGCCTGTTTTGACTCGAATCGCCAGTCGACTTGCTGACTGAATAAAATCAGTTGGTTGGCTAACGACACCTACCGACTAGTTATTAGTCGTGAAACCCTGGCCGCTCACAGGTCTTTTATCAGAAAGCCACTACCTTAATACCAGAGGGCCGGCACTGTATGTGTTAATAGTAGACTTGCCTGGAAGATGACGTACACGCAGAGCATCAAAGGTAAATACCCGGCCGGCAATTGCGATGGAAATCGGTGCAAAAGAAGCTATCCTCCATGACAGCAACATCACAGCAGTCCAACCATCGCGTAATATTTCGAGTCCACGGAGCGGCGCAAGAGAGGCAGGCACCCAGCCAAGGTGCCGAGAAAGCACATGAGGGCAAAGAGAGGGCAGGGCGCATGCGGGCGGGAGGGTGGCCGGGCGACAAAAGTCGTACAGGTAAAAAAAAGGGAAAAAAAACAGGAGCGGGAAATAGCAGCAGTTGTGGGACAAGATTCCGATGCGACATGGCCAGAGAGGCGACCGCGGAACCGATTGGCTTTCACAAGAGCCACCGGTGTTTATGTCGCCTTCATGTCGCCAGAAAGCGTGGCGCTTGCGCGGGAACACCGGCCCTTGCGTTGCTGGGTGTCATGGTGTCATGCCGCATGTAGGGACACAGGCCTCGGCATTGATGTGTGTCATGGTGTCATGGCACACACCGGCGGGGCATTTGACGTCTCTCGATTTATTGCTCTGGACTCTGAACTACCATTGCCCACAATTTCGGCGGCGACATGACACGCAGGAAGGCTGACCGCAAGGGCCGAGATTGGAAAATAACCCGCGCTCTTCCCGTCAGCCAAGATGCTGCCTCATAAACATTCAAATCATCACGCGAAAACGTAGTGCACAAAGCTGAGACCGCGCTCTCGCGTGTCGCAATGCAAGCCTCGATCCATCTCGTACCACGATACAAAACCCTCTCGTTGTCAACATACCAGGTACAGTATATCATAGGTGTGTCGCTATCAACAGGTACTCGGGCAGCAGGATATTTGTAACTGTCGTGAACTTGTATGCGTTGCGTACTTTCGGAGAACTCCGAGAATCGTATACACGAACCTCGGTCGGCAGTCAAAGTCGGTCTTAGAATCTCGGTCGTACGTAGAAACCGGAATAGCCAGCTCCAAAGGGGTACAGTACAGCAGTAGTACCTTTTTTCTGGCGCTGCGTATGCTAGAAGCTCGCATTCGCTCGTCACAAAGGCTATGTACCAGGTAATACCAGCTAGTAGATACCTTGTAGTACAGGAGCAGGTTGGCGAGGTAGATGACGGTCTCCGCAGCGACGTTGTTGAACACTTCCAGGGGGGACGACACCGAACGGGGGTCCATTTCGAAGAGGTAGACATAGTTTATCCTGACGGCCAGCGCGGGGCAGGATGAGCAGGATGTTGATATAGAACATGGCGGTGAGAGACAACAATCATATTCGTACCTTCAGACCGTCAGGCAATAAACGAGCAAGATATAGGACTGTATCTCCCCTCGGCAGCAGTGGGTGGGCTGTGTGCTTGTGTAGACCTTGCTCCAGCTTCCAGAAAAACGCAAAAAAACACCACTGAACCAGTAACAGGATAGCATACTGCAGCACTCTCAACCAAAACGTAACGGAGTGTTTGGTATTCATATAAAAGCAGTGGAGCTTCCCGAATGTTCAAGATTTGGTCTGATTGGCTTAGAGTCAGGATCAGGGCTGCTCTCATTGGCTCAAGGAAGGGTTGGGGATTTACTGTTGTAGTCGTATCCGACTCATACACAGCAGTGTGTGTCAACCAGTTTACCGAAAAGGCTGTAAGCAACCCTCCACGAGTGTGCAAATGGTCTTTGTATTTCCGGGCAGGGTGGTACTTCACTGCAACCCTCGCAGTGCAGCAAACTAATGTCTTACTAACTGTATTATTGAGTACAGTTAGCAAGAGGTCAAACCCGAACATTGCGAATAGCCGGGAAAAAAGGACCGCTCATGCACTAATGGTACGTGTACTTGTGTAGACGAAAAAAATGGTTCCAACACCGCTTGCCATTTTCGACCCCACACACGCTGACATAGGTGGCTGGCTGTACATGCTGGTAGGTACGATTGGCCACCAACTTTCCGACTCCCCACCTGGCCCTCCCCCAAACCAGAGACGACAGTGCCCAGCACCAGCGAAGCAGCAAGATGCCGGCCACCGCGCGATAAACCTTTGATTAGCGCCGGTTTCGAGCGGGGTTGGCGTTGGCGGCGGTGGCGATGATGGGGGGGGGGAAAGGACAAGGTAAACGGGACACTCCTGTAGACCGCCCGCTAACACCGGCCGTGTCCGCAGATTCCTGCAACCACTTTTACGAAATACTAAACGGAGTTGCCGCCGACCCCAAATATCATGAAGACTCCACCAATGAGTACGAGGCATGCTTGTTAGCTTATGCTTGGGTACGGCCGAACACACCTGTACGCGGGTCGAACAAAACTATCACACAAAAATATGCCAACTACATTCAAAATTCCTAACGTGGACACAGAAAAGCGCTTTCCGCATATTATATCTATATCTAGTGCTGTATCAGGCTCCCACGAGAAGGGCTGGGCGAGCGTGTCCACACGTCAGTAGGAACACAAACAAATCGAATCAGCCGCAGGGGCAGCAGGCGTCTGTCTATATAGGCCAACCAAAGTCATTTTTCAACATTTTCGTCGTCTGAGAGACGGAGCTATGAACCCCTTTTCACAGGATTACACTTTAATACTACAGTAGTATATAACGCGACAAAAAACGACGAATGCGATTAAACACATCAAAATGTACATCACGATCTAGATAACCTGGCTCCAGTACGTATTTACCGTTCGGAGATCCTGTGCAAGAGCCGGACCATACAGATCGCACCCGGCAAGCATGACGATCTGTATGATCTGTATGAGCTGAATCGTACAGATCCTCCTCCGCTCATACATATCATACTCACCAATCAGGGATCAACAGCAGTACAGACCTGATCCTCAAGTGCCTAGATCGTGGAACGGGTATCTGATCTACTGATCCCCTGATCTGTCCCATGGATGGAAGGTACGTACTGTATCACAGCGCTCACCATAACTAACGCAGCCTACCCCCTCTAAAAGCGCAGTCCCGTCTACGGGCGCGAACCGCTAAAATTCCGAGTAGTTTCTCCCCTCAACAGGATCGAAGCACTACTGCACAAGGGTTACACAAGGGTTTCGTGAGACATGTGAGCCACTCATACCGACAAAAACACACACACACGCACGAAAACAGGGGGAGTGCTTTGCTCACCGGGAAAGCGGGCTGAAGGAGGACACTAACTTTCCAGTGAGGGTAGTCGTCCTCGTGGCGCTCGAAGCAGCAGTCCCAGATTATCCACAAGGCGAGCACGGCCGCCATGCCCATACGGTACCCGAGCTGGCACAGCACGCGGCAAAAAGAAACGTCATGTGCGCCAGAAGGGTAAGGGGGCTTGGGCCAAAAGCGGTTTTGGCGAGCATTATACCTGCGGTTCGTTCAACGAGCTACTCTACTTTATTTGGCGATCTACCGTAGCTCATCAGTGAGCTGTTTCGTTCAGTGAGCTACTTCATTGCCCTCATTCAGAGAGCTAGCTCATTCAGTGAGCTAGCTCATTCAGTGAGCTATACTGAAGCTTCACTGAATGAACTAGCTCATTCAGCGAGCTGAGTCATTCAGTGAGCTGTTTCATTCAGCAAACCGTTTCATACTACAGTTCGAGCTGTTTCAATTCAGGGTGCGTAGTGAGCGCCCGCAATGCAACTGACGGAGCTCCTCGACCCTCGACCCTTCCTACCGGTCCATATGACCGCACGCACAGCACGCACAGCACGCACAGCACACACAGCACGCCAAGCACGCCAAGCAGTGAGTGCAGGGCGCGCAAGATGCGAGCGAGGCAAAACAAATACGGCCAACAAAGATTGGGCGTCACATGAACAGTAATTCTACCCAGGAAACTCGCCCTGTCTTCACAATATCACAATCTCACAATTGCCGTCAACTGTGTGCGCGAGCGGGCCGCATACAAATACATACTAAAAGCGGAGATTTCAGGTCGAAAGGCGTGTATCTCCTGTACATGCTTATCACGGGGGGCTATGTAGCAATTAGGACCTATCATACATAAAAAGTCTACTGTCCGTACTAACCTGAAACTGTGCAAGGTCTACCCGCTCGTCCGTCTTCTGCGGCAGCATGAGCCCGCGGGCCTGCGCCACATTGCCCCCGCAAAACACGCCCGCATAGAACGCCTCGCAGGCTGATATGACGGCCTTCAACTGAACCACATTGTAGAAGTCCTGTCGGTTCGAAGGCGAAAGCGAGCCACTCAAAGGGGGGGGAGGTGCAGGGTAGCGAAGGGCTTGTGGCCAAACATGTTACTATTACTACTCTGGCCTGGAAAATAGGACCCGTTCCAAAGTCAAATTATATGCTAAGCGTTCCTTATATATCCGTCCAGAGTGCTCCGCTCTTAACAATACCAAGGAGACGGTGGTTTGACCTCCTGACTGACGGGCCCCTTGTACTAAAACTAGTATTATCATAGACGGGTTTCGGATTGCGGCATGTTTTATTTAATCCATGTGTCCAGTGTCTCCAGTGCGGCAGTCTTGCGGTTGCCTTGAAATTTGCCACTTGTGGCGCACTAGGCAATAGGCGCAGGCAATGTGGAACATAAGAAAACGGGGGGAAAAACGAAAGAAAAAAAAAGAAGTAGCGGTGTCTGTCCCGTTCTCTCTCCTTTGCTGTTGAGCCCGTGTGCGTTGGACGGTTGTTCGAAACGGAGATTGTACCGCGGTCGGGCGTAGTAGGGGTATGACAGGTATAACAGCCCCTCTCCAAAAAGCGATCTCGAACGGGTACAGCTAGTACCTTTTTTCGGCCCCGTAAATACTAGAAAATCGCACTAGCTTGAGAGTAAAGAAATATGCAGGGGGGGCAGGAGAGAAGGCACGTATGAGCTGAAAGGAAAACCTCCTTACGATGGGTCAAGTCAAGCGCGGGAGAAGAAACGGGACGATATCCCAAACGAGTAATTAGACAGGAAAAAAGGTGCAGCGCCATCCGTCGCGATAGGCCTCCAAGCGGAATCATCTCATCACACCAACGATGCTACTGTTGTAATGGTCTCCATACTCGTACCTGGTGGTGCACATATTCTACCATTTTGTTGTGGATCGCTACCGCGGGGTCGATGGAGATGCCTGGCCAGTACTCCTCCACTTTCCCCACGACCTGCTTGTCGTACTTCTTCGTGATCTGTGTTCGCCGGTTCGAAGGTGCGAACGCTGTTGCGCGAGTTGCGGCTGACGGCTCAAGAACGACGTCTCGCGGTTGGTTATGCAGTACGCCCGACGAGCAGTGGCGTGTGCTACGGGGTGTACTGTAGTCTAATATACTATTAGTAGTGCTCGGTGAGCTTACGCTTTATTTTTACTACTCCACCGGAGGGCTGAAAAAAAAGGTACGACAATATAATCACCGTTCGGAGCCACGAGGCAAACGGTGTGGTCGAAACGACTGTTTGTAACGAATACCGGTATGTAGAACAGTCTACTCCGCCCGCCATCTGCGACACAAGTTACTGAAAATACCACCATACTACGGCACTGGAGCATGATCAGAGGGGCGGGGGGATAAGGGCCCTTGCCGGACATTTCTCGCGGCCGGTGCAGTTGAGGCCGACTCGAGAACATGCGCACGACATCGCTCCTCGAGCCTCACCGCGAGCAACAGCACGATCTCGCGGGCAGGGGGTAAGGCGTAAGCTGAGTGCTGCAGACCAGACGCGCGAATTCGACTCACGACACACCCGACGCACAGGAGGCTAGCTCGACAGACCATTCCAAGTGCCCGCGGAAGCGCCTTCGACGCCTCCTTCAGTCTCGAGAGCTACGCATCAATACATGTATACCTGGTACTTTATAATAGTTTCAACCATGCATAATACATACCAGGTAGTACAGGTACATGAAGTGCTACAGTACGGAGTATGGACGAAGCCGTAGACTACCTACTGGTATTATAGAGCCGAAGACAATCGTTCATATAACTACAGACTTAGCCGTAGTCAAGTATTGGGGCTGCCCTAATAGGGAGGCTACAGTAGCATGGCCTTTGCAGCACTACATGGGGGTCATCGAGCAACCAGAAAAGCTACATCCCCATAGGAGACCCACCAAGACAGACACAGCTGCAGCAGCGGGAGCGTGCTGGGGGAAACGACATTCCACCCCTCACCTTGACGACAGCAGTGTAGTTCACGATCGCGAAATTCTGCAGCAGGGTCAGGTCCCGGTACAGGGCTAGCAAATCTCGCTGGAGCGAATCCTCCGCCTTCCTGTGCAGGACGGGCTTGGCTGCAAACGAAACGAAGCCATACATCGAGATGGCAAGCTTAAGGGTGCTTAGACGCGGTCACCACCGTCCGTGTCGTGGTCAACGGACGGGCTGCGAAAAGTATTCGTCCTGCAGAAAAATGTGCTTGCTTTTTCCGCGTTTATCCTGCGCATACCAAGTATTTGAAGGAATATATTCCTCAAAACTCATATTTGCAAGCTTGGTGTCATACTGTTATGTAATTGTGCTACGGTTCTGCATATATATTTTTTTTTTCTTCGAAAGATATTCTTGCTCGCCCTGCAAAATAGTAGGCAGTTCGTCTTCTTGCCCTTCAGAACCACCGAACCGCAGGTCATCAGATCACCAGTTCATCAGGTCATCAGATCATCAGATCATCAGATCATCAGATCATCAGATCATCAGATCATTAGAGCATACTACCGTCCCCGGTCGTCTACACGTGGGACGCACAGATCGAACCTCTCATCACCCAGGGTTCTGGCCCATCGGCGCCATGGCTATCGAACGCTGTCTCCGCCTGCTCGGCCCGTTCGTTGATGATAGACCGGATGGGCACTGAGGGGTCTAGAGCGGCGAGCTCGTTTCCGAGGTCTCGGACTGCCTTCGTGAAGAATCGCTCCACCTGTCGGACAACCAAGGCATAAAATAAATACACCAACGAGTTTATGGAATAAAAAATAAGCTTCTTCGCTGTGATATCGCGAATTTCGTCGAAAACCATATTTGTAAGTCGCGTGCGATACTTCGATTGCACGCAGATATATTATGCATGCAAGACAATGGCCACGGCCGCAACACGCAAGAAGCACAGATCATCTGCAGAGCATCACCGCAGCCGTTAAAAAACGGGGCGTTAGCATCACGCAGTACGAGGTACTGTAGTTGGTGAAACACATGACGGTTTACTCTGCGCCTTCGAATAAAACATGCCGTTTGTGGTGGGATCGATCGCGCCAGGATGTACTGCTGTAGCGCTAAGAATGAACACCCAAGGTCTGGTCGCACAAGGTGAGCACACCACTCTATTGCGATACTCTCCTCCGCCGAGAATCCTGATTATCCACCTAGATCCTTCTACTGCGGTGTCCGCTGTACGCGATCGCCATCCAAAAGCCGAAGCTACGGTGGCCTTAAACTAGAAACTACCTGGTACAATACTTCTTGCTTGAGGTGTGGATGTGGCTAGGCGTATAAATACTACCATGTATTGTAGTAGTGCCAACATGCGTAGGATTTGTTCTCGAACTCCCTGCTGACGTGATATTGTGTTCTAATCACACAAAATTCAACGAGGGATATAAAGCGCCGATCCCACAGCTTGCAAAGTTGTGTGCTGTATCGACTATTCAATCCGCCAGAGTTAGAGGTAACGCAATGGGATACGAGTACCAACAAGACGACATTACTGATGCTTGCCGTTGGTGCCAATGTGGTTCTGCATCTATACCTCTACTGCGCAGCACCTGATATGAATGAGCAAAAATTGAACCCAAGAGCTGAACGTTTGCTTGCCGTAATCACTAAGCTGCAGCGCGTTTGTAATACCTTGTGGATCTCCCCCTTCACGAGGCTTTCGAACGAAGCCAGCTCCACCCCCTCCGGCACGCCCGTGGCCCTCGCGCTAGCTGGTATCATCCGTCGGGCATCCGTGCTCGGTAAGAGCCCCGTAGCTTCGCTGGGTTGCAGAGCATCTGGGCTCCGTAAGAGCCCGGTAGGTTCGCTGGGTCGAAGAACATCTCTGAAGGGTAACAACCCGGTATTGTCGCTGGATCCTGGTGGGACCTCCTCTTTGGAGTCTTGCGTGACGCCGTACGCCTCGGCGTCTTGCGTTAGGCCGTAGGGGCTGAAGGAGGCTTGCCTATATATTGTTGCGGAAACGAGTTGGGAGGCGTGGATTATGGTCACGGCAAAGAGAGAGACAGACAAGAGTGGTGCTTGTGGCTGTGTTGATACCGCTTCAGTTTGCTAAGCGCAGCGTTGCGATCGCACGAAACGACCGTAGTCGAAAATAACAACACAGAGTACAGTGTGGTACCCGCGGTAACCCTAGCCGGTAACCTTGTCTGTAACTCTGTCGGTGACCCTGTCGGTGACCCTGCCGGTGACCCTGACGGTTACGCTGACGGTTACCCTGACGGTTACCCTGACGGTTACCCTGACGGTGACCCTGACGGTTACCCTGACGGTTACCCTGACGGTTACCCTGACGGTTACCCTGACGGTTACCCTGGCGGTTATCCTGACGGTTATCCTGACGGTTATCCTGAAGGTGTCCCCAATGGTAACCCTGACGGTGACCCAAACGGTTACCCTAACCGTAACCTTGACGGAAACCCTGACGGTAACCCCTCGGCTAACCCCTCCGGTAACCCCCTCGGTAATCCCTCCGGCAACCCCACGGGTAACCACTCCGGTACCCGCGGTAATGCTACCGGCAACCTTGCCGATAACCCTGCCGATAAACGAGAAGGTAACCCTAAGGGGTACCTTAACGGTAAACCGACGGCACCCTGACGGCAACCCCGACGGCAACCCCGACGGTAACCCTGACGGTAACCCTGACACTTACCCTGACGGTTACCTTGAAGATTACCCTGGGGGTAACCCTGGCTGTAAACCTGATACTGACCCTAACGGTAAACCTAGCGGTGAACCCCTAACGGAAACCTCTCCGTCATCCCTAAAGGAAAACCTGACGGTGACCCCTGAGACAACCCTTAACCGCAATTGGCGGGCTAGATAGCTTCCACACGCGGTTGGTCCCAGGGTCTTCCCCATCGAGGCAGTTTGAGGCCCCTGTGGGTTTCGTTTAAAAGCGTTACGGCTGTTGCCAGATTGACTCATCGCCATTATCTAGTCCGTGCTCGCAATAACAGCAGGCTCCACGACAAGACTTTCTGCAATGCTGGCGCCCGTGAGGCTGAGGGCATGCGCCAGCCAGCCCTGCACACCGCCACTATATCCGGGAACGCAAGGACCATTGGGTATTGATACGACGAGGGCGCGAGTGGTCTTTCCATTTTCAGACAGAGACAGTGGTGCGAGGGTCGTAGAGCACGTCCCAAAGCCAGGTGTACGTGAAAGTAGACTCTACTTTATGCGCCTTAGGGTGCGTGTTGTTCTTCTTTGTTTATTTTCGACATCAATAACTACCTGGCGCAAAATACAGCTGGCCGGAACTATTCATACAATATGACACGTACTGCTGTAGCGTATTGTGGAATTATCCAGGAGACGACGGATCTTGGATATTTCGCGACAGTCGATGGAAAGAGCAATTCCGCCGCATAGAACACCTTACACCGGCAGCGGTCATTGGTCAAAGCGCCGCTGTAGCTTGATTTTGCCACATACCTCACGGCACGCCGGCTTCTACCTGCTCAGATTGATTTTCACCGTTTAATGGTGCAGCGTTCACCGTTTCTTGGCGTTCAGAACACCGATCGATACCGCCATCAGGCCCGTCGGGCAACGCCAACCCTTCAACATTAATCAACACTGAACCCGAACGAGACAACAGCGTAAATACCACCGAGCAACAACGTACACCACCACAGCGATTTAGGAAGTCAGAGCAACGTGGTTGGTGTTTGGTGCAACTCGATTGTGTTCCTTTGAAGAGCTCTGTTTTATGGGTCAAATTCAGGCCGATGAAAGCTCGGAGGCAGCTCGTCGACTCGTCTCTCGACTCTGCCCCTGTTCTTCCAATACGCATATGCCACCCAACTAATACATCACCCCTATTTCCCGAATCATAAATCCGGCGTCTTAATAGGATTTTCCAGGGTGAATACCGAAACACTCAGATTGTAAGCAAAACCCGTACAGCAGAGAGAGTCAACAGGTAGCCAACACTTCTGTCGAGGAATGGGTGCCCTGGAAAATAATCCTTGAGAGGGGACCAGGAGCAACTCAAGCGCTCTAGAGGTCGACCGCGAGCGGCCTACCAGCGCGAGTAAAGTCATGTGTGCGTTGACTCGGGGAAGCTGGGGTGGGTACTTGATTGGGGTTGATTAGAGCACCAGCCCCAAATGGCACCCGTTGCACACTCACACGCGGTTCGCCACCCGCATCATCAGCACCACCAACTATTACCAAGGGCCCATCTTAACGAGAACTTTGTTTTATGATACTCCGCCAATCTTTTTTCCGTTTTATTTGATTTGCATCCGATTTGCCGAAAAGTGAATAATTCATCAGGCATTTTGATAGTTTGATTTGAATTGAAACGAAAAACAACGAATTCGACATGAAGTCTTTTGGGACTTCTTTTGCTCTTCATGTTATTCAAATCGGGGAGTTCGTCCAACTCGACGTGGCATATTCTTCAAACCGGAGCAAGCCACGCCAACTTGAGCCATGTCGTCGACTGCTTCACAGGTGAGATCCACCATTCCCGAGAGACAGGGCTACCGGAGCAGCCGCAGCGCGAGGTCCGACGGTCCCTAGCACAGAGTAGACCATCGGCGGCGCCTCAAAAATTTACACGGCCGTCGCAAATCCAGTTTTTCATCCCTCTTTGTCTCGCGAACCACACGAGCACCGACCAGGTCACGACTTCGCTCAGAAAATCGATCGCTGTATCCCCGTCGTTGCTGCCTGCGTGGGGCTTCGGTGCTGTGCCAGCCACCCAAGACATCCCAAGAGCGATAGCCTCTTCGGCGGTGCCGGTAGAAACAACCGGCCGCTGCCCGCGGCGCCCCGGGGAGGACGCGGGCCGTTGCTCGCCTCTCGCTGGTTGCCCTCTGGTGTTCGTTGACCCTTGTGCGTTATTCGATCTAAAAATATATACCTGGTATACGCTATTCCTCGATAGGACCCAAACGCATATTTGTCACGAAATTATATTCGAATCCAATCATTGTTTTTTTTTCCTATTCTATTATTATGAAAAAGGTTGTTCGTTAAGACGGGCCCTTATTAATAGTATGTATGGGCTTCGTTCGATACAGCAGCAGTACAGCAGTATATTTACATAAGAGAGAGCAGGCCAGACAATGATGTTGATAGAGTGAAGTGAGCGGCTGGCCCGGTAGATCTGAGGGATCGAAAACAAATGTTCAGCCCCGTCTGCAAAGATTTATATCTGGACGGACAGATCAGACCGTTCTGTGGATTTTAGATATTTTATATACTCCCGACGACGAAGATATTCTGGCTGACCGGTCGGTGAGCCCGGTATATCCGAGACGAGACTTCACGAGACTCTTGTCTGTACGTTCTTGTCCCGGCGTCATCAAGAGAATGATGGGGGGGTTTTTAAGCAGTTGCGCCCCGCAGATCTGGATCTCTCGTATAGACAGCAGTGCTCAGATCCATTTCCTGCGCGGGCAAACTTTGTCAGATGTGCCCGCACAGCCAAAACTATTGATATCATAACTTATATCCTTAATGGAGCCTCCCTTCTGGGCATCACGATATAATGATTTATTGGCACTTGGCACAGACATAATAGTTACGGTTACGGTTTCGGCCACGGTTTCGGTTAGAGTTCCGTGTCGGGGTTGTCGCCGCCGCTCGCCGAACCCTTAACAGGCACGGTCTTCTCTCTTTCTATCCCAACCGTCCTCAGCCTCTGCCTTTCCAATTGTGCGCCTTCCCCAACTTGATGATAACCCCCTCTTTTCAAGCACGCCAACGATGTACTACCTTCTTCACAATAACCCCAGGTTTCTTTCGTTCAATCTTCCAGTTGTCGTACGCGTACTGGTATTTACGAGAGTATGATATATTCCACCGTCGGAGAATAAAAAAAACAGTACTCTGTACAACTTCTGGAGTTTCGTGACTGAACCCTACCTGGTACGTACATACCTTGCCGGCTGGTACCTCGTTTTGAAACAGCGACTGTTCTGCGCGGGCACATCTGCGGGACTTCTCGCCTGCGCGGACAGAAGTATTCAGCCAGCAGGTAGATGGATGTGTACTAAAGATCTGGTAACCTGGCCGGAAATAGATATGAATTTGTGAGGAGGCGTTGGCGCGGAAGGTCTTGAAAGCCGACGACAGACATGATAAATAACACGGACAGCTGTTTGTATATATACAGTAGCTTGCGGAGATGATTTTCGGGAGGATTTTTCCCTTCGATTTCCCAGCCTGATGTTGCTGTTGGATGTTTTTGTTGTTTATGTTTTCTTCTTCGTATTTTACCCGGTGTCGACGGACAGTATATAGCAGCATCTGAGCATACTGTTAATGTATAAAACATACAAGGGGGGCTTCGCCGCGGCGTGCTGACGCCCGCCGGCGGCTTCGCGCATGCCGGTATTGCTTGAAGGCGTACGGG
>JBBMHQ010058032.1:0-10313 GCA_037834295.1 Postelsia palmaeformis
GAAGCTTGATCCTGCAACTGCACGGGCTGGGACCGGAGCCGGGCGTGTTTGACGGTGGGGCGGGCGCCCGGGAGACAGGTGCCGCCGCTCGCTCTAGTGACCTCTTCATGGGGCAGGTCGGAAGTAGTTCTGGGGGGAGTGGCGGTGGGGGCCGTCTCAGGGTGCAAGGCAGCGACGAGAGGGGGGGAGTCGGGGAGGAAGAGGAGGAGGAAGACGCGGAAGGCGCTTTAGAGGAGGGGGAAGGGGAGGAAGACGAGGAAGAGGAGGAGGAAGCGGGCGATAGCGAAGTCGACGAGCAGGACGAAGAGGAAGAAGAGGAGGAGGAAGAAGAAGAGGAGGAAGAAGAGGAGGAGGACGACGATGAGGACGACGACTTTGTTGAGGCTGAGGATGAGGACGTCGACGCGGAGCGCGAAGGTCTGGCGGACGTCAAGCGATCGTGGGTTCACCCGGACCAACTGCGCCGGAAGGACGTGCGCCCGGTGCTTATGTCCGAGCTCCTGGCCGAAGGGATGGGCAACCCCGTGCGCGCCACTTCCCTTGCCGCGACCCTTTCTTTCAGGACGCGGCTAAGACGCGCCATTCTGGCCGGAAACATCGGCGGTGCTACGGAACTGCTGCAGATCGAGGTACTGTATTGGAGGGCCATTTTTGCAGTGTTGTGCGTCGTTGATCCCCTACTGTAGAGGGCACAAACGCTCCGCTTTTGTCGCTGGCGTTTTCGAACAAACATGCGTATGCACCTCGCGTGCAATTACACAGTTCTAGACGCGGCTGTGCTGTACCGATACATGTTGTGGAAAGTGGGGGGACACATAAAAAAAGGGTGTGCAGCGGTGTGGCGTGACTTGGACAGGGACGAGTCGCTTGCGTGGAGAGGCTGGCGACAATGTGGTGGAAAAACGTGTTTATGCGTATTGTGAGGTACGAGTACGGCACGATATTTCGAGAGGATCTTTACAGGAGGGCCTCATTTTCTCCCTCCCTAGTGGTGCTCTTGTTTGTTTTCGTTTCAGCCGGCGCAGCCATTGTTCGCTCTGCTGCTACTGCTAGACGATCTGAAAACCCCATTCGGTCAATGTTGTCTCCTCTTTTCGGGGGGCAGCGGTCGGCTTCGCGTAGAAAAACAAGACCCACGGAGTCGATGCTGCGCGAAATTGAGCGAATTACCGAAAGTCCTTCCTGTCCCTCCCTCCCTTCAATACTCGTCTTCCGCTGTGTCCCGACCGAAGCGCCCGGGATTGCTGGAACGACGGGCAGACGTGAGATTTGCTTTGAAGTGCCAGGCGTTCATCGAGCTGGTGAAGAAGAAGGAGCTGGCCGCCGCGGTGGCCCTCGCTCAGGTTAGCTGAATGGCAGATTTCAAGGCCTTTGTTTTGGCGTCAACAGTGCAGGTCGGCCTCGGGCATGAACGGCGGCAGCGGAAGCGTCCAGGGGGAAGCGTTGCCACCCATGCCTGTATTCGGCCCCGGCCCTCCTCGGTATTCCTACGGTAGTAACCAGAACCGACTCCGGGCTGTAAACATAGGGAGTTACAAGGTTTTGAGGACTATCGTCGGCTCGGTTACAACATTAGCCCCCCCGTATTTTGTATTAATTGGTGAGAACATGTCTTAGTATTCAGGACCAAATGTGGTTTCTGAGCATGAGAGGATACCTGTTTTTTTGGTTCGGTCTTGGGTTTTGATTACCTACTACATATGCCCACCCGTATAACTGTACAGAAAAAAACATTACTGCGAAAAAAGTAAATATAATATATATATCCGTCTAGCTCCGAGTGGAGTGCCCCCGAAAGGGGGGGTGCAGTTCTGAAAGGGCTGAAACGTCAATGCTCCGCCACATGAGGGTGACGGGGGGGTTGGGGGGAGAGGGGCACTCATGGCATGGATTGCGGTAGTCGTGTGACCATAAACCCTCGCACCCGTACAGCGCCCGGACGGAGCACGTCGGGGTTTCACCGACCACAGGCAGGCGTTGCCTGCACCAAGGGCGAAGCGAAACGCGAGGTATTCGGCGAGCCGCACGAGTCACATGCGTCCCACTAAGAGCCGCTTGTGAGGCAGACCTTCTCGCGGAAGGATGACAGCGTGGAATGAACTAATATCTTTCCGGTGTGGCCATTTCCAGTGACGGCAACGGATGGGGGTGTGCTCATGTCATTTATGGCCGCCGTCGTATGACCATAGACCCCCGCACGCCTGCATTTCCGGGACGGAGACAATGTCCGGACGGAGTACGTCAGGTCTTCGGAATGGGTGGGGAGTTCGGGGGGGTAATGTTAACTTCCGATGATGTAGGAACATGGGCAGCTTACCAACGGGAGGCGAGGCGAAGGGGTTCGGTGCCGCATGAGGATCTTACTGGCGGTACATTGAAGTCGGTTACCCGAAGTTTCAACATTGCTCTTGGGGCGGACTGCGTGACCACGATCGTGACGGAAGACGCTGACTGAAGGGACAGGAAGGGATTGAATAGGGCCCAAAATAGTACGAAAGGGTTCAAAAGAGCAGCACCTATACTTGTAAAAGGCTCGAAATGACCGGAAAGAACCTGGCAGGCTATATTTTTACTAATTTCGACCGTAGGTATGAACACATTGCCCCCGCCCTCCCCTCCCCCCCCCTCGGCTTTTGTTGTAGCGAGACCTCTCTCCTTTTCGAGATTCCTCCCGAATGCGACTCGACTCGTTGGCTCCCACAGGGGCAACGGGGGAGGGGCTGCAGGGCGGCCTCAACCCAAGCCCGGCGTCGCCGACAAACGTTCATGCGGGAGGCGGAGAAGGCGCGGCCGAAACGGAGAAGCATTTTCCGACGCAGACCTTCTCTCCGTCAGCTCTGGGCGGCCCCGGCGCGCGGCCGGTTTCCGGGAGCAGGAGGGGGGCTAGGGGCGACGGAAGCAGGGTGGCCGGGGGCGGCGGGGTAGGCGGGAAGTTCAAGGGGGCGAGGGCGGGCAATGACGGGAGCGAGTCGGAGGAGGACGGGATGGAGCGCAGGTGATGAAGGAGTTGTCGTCGTTTTTGTTTGTGTTTTCGTCACCCGCTGCACCCACATTTCTGGGCAGAAATATTTGCCTGGGAGCTATTGTGGCTTTTTGGTTTTGCCGTACTGAAAGGGTTGAGGTTGGTGTGGACGGTGCGAAGGCGGGGGGGGGGGGGATTGCACTCGTGTCATGCATGGCCGTAGTAGTCGTATGGCCATAATAGACCCTCGTACCCCTAGAATGCCGGGACGGAGCACGTCGAGTTGTCACCGACCGAGCGGACATTGTTTGCCCCAAGGACGAAGCGTCGTGAGGTGTTCGGCAAGCCGCGTGAAGGGTGAGCTACATCCTAGAACGCAAGAACAGCTAGTGAGGCGGTGAAGGCGGGGGGTGACATTTGCCGGCGCCTGTTACGTCATGGTCTTTTAGCTTTGGAGTGGGTGAGTGCTTTTCTAGCGCGGAAACACCCCCCCATTATCGCTTCAAAAACCTGTGAAGGTAGGCCTGGCCTGAAGGTGGGTGGATGCAGTGTGTAAGCGTGGTTTAGTAGAAGTGGGATAAGTTACTACTAGACGGTGGGGATGGCAGAAAAGTAGGCGCCAGCCACACCTTGATACCCTTCCTCGGGGTGGAAATAGGGACCAAAGCTGTGGCTATGAGCGGAGAGTCAGCACCAGCCACACCTTGTCAACTCCTGGGGGTGAGTGAGATTAGTGACCAGACGATGGCAGTCACCAGAATGTAAGCGCCGGCCACACTCTGAAAATACCTCTGGTTCCTTCCACCCCCCCCCCCTGACTTTTCTGGCGCAGGGCGCGCAAGCGCAGAACTCGCAGCCACGACCCAGTCAAGTTCTCGGAGGACGGACAGGAGTCCGAGTCGGAGGCCGGGGCAAGCTCGGACCGCGCCGTCGTGTCTGGGTCCCCGGAGTTCTGGCGGAAAGATTTTTTCCCATCCACCCTGCACGGGGCCCCTTCTGCGTACGACACCAAGTTAATAGCGGTGAGAACGTACTTGAGGCAGGCGTTTGCTTGGCCGGAAAGGCGTGTTTTTTCGATCTTGGAATTTTTTCTCTTCGCGTGGTCGTGCTGTTTTTTTACGCGGCCGGACTGTGTGTTCGCTTGATCTTGCTGGGGTTCGTTTTTGGCGTTTTGTTGTGTGTTTTTTGGGCTGGTTGGGCTGCTGCAGATGTGGCTCAAGTTCGAACCGCATGGTATCAGGGCAACGGTAAGAGAGCGAGAGGGACAGCGAGAGGTAAGTGCGGTACACGCAGCGTTCAGTGGCGTTGCTGCTTCGCTCGGGTTCTCGACCACGAGATGCTTCTCGAACTTGATTATGCGTTCGTTCTTCGCGTCGAATCCCGAGCGCGACACTCCGTCTCGCCCGCCTCCCTGCGGTGTTCGCCCACCCAAGACCATCTCTGTGGCCCTTTATTCACCGTTTTGGCCTGTTTTGTTACCGCGGGGGGGATTTAAAGGAGATGTGCTGATGTGGGAGAGAGACATCGTGATAATCATCATCCCCGCCATCGTGTGGTTATTCTTTCCCGTTCACCTTGATATTTTCCCTGTCTCCGATATACCTGCCGCTATATTTCTGACGGTTCGCCCCCGCCATCCCTCGCACACACGCTTTCTTGACCTGCGCTTGTCCCGCGTCCAACCCCCGTTAGGTTATGGGTTTGTTAGCGTACAAGGATCCCGCGAACAGCCCGCTGGGGCACCTGGTTTCCAGCCTGCAAAATCAGGCCATTGCGGACAAGGTTAATGACGCCGTCTTGGGTGAGAACGAAGCGGGGAGCAGTGCATAGTATATGGGCTCACCACCAATAAACACCCAATCTGTGCATGCAAACCTTTTTTAAGAATCTTTTTATGACACCGTCCTTGAATAACCTTGAGCGTAGGCCAGTGCACCAGAATTGGTGGTGTCGTTCGCGGCTGAGCACGATTTCCTAATCCGACTATCTTATCAGATAAGCGCCCCTCAAAATGGGAGCCCTGTGTCCTTGTTACAGTATGTTGGTTTATAATTGGTGAGCCAATACTGCACGCACATCGAGGGATCATCGATACCCACCTACTGATCTAGATGCTCCAGGGCGGATAGATCGTGTAGATCTCCTGTCTGCACGATCTAGCTCATATCGCACGGTGGGCGCCGGTGTGATCCGGCATGACCTATCGTACATAGCACAATTTTTTTAGGGTTGAACATGTATGTGCTCTGCAGATCCTGTACAACATCTCAAAACGGCAGGTATAGGATATCGATGATCTTCTGCAGACGATCTCTTCTACCTGTAACAGTTTTGTCCGAGTTTGCAAGAGGGTGTCATGTTCGAATGTTGACCGTAACTACTCGCGTCGCGCCCGGAGGCGTATGCTTCGACCTTCCCAGCCGTGCTCCACACCGACCGCAGTTGTGCACAGGAGGTCTTGTCTCCCCCCCCCCCCCTCCCCTCTTCTAGTGCCGCTCCATCTCTCTTGTCGAAGCTCTCTGCGGCAAGCAGCAACCAGCCAGCTTATGCTCAGTTCCGGCATCCAGTGGGGCCCCGATAGGTTTGTTGGTTGTAAGCATGAACATCAGCCGCCGACGTAAAGTCAACCAACCTAGGCTTTATTTCCGGATCGCCCGCACTGACAACACGAAAGAAACACAAAAAAACACGACGAGTACCACCAGATCCTGGTACAGGCGCCATACGCGGTCTGGCGTCAAGGATTTTGAAGGCGGAAGGGATGGTGATGGAACACCCCCAGCTATGATGTGAAAAATCTATACCATGTTCGTAGTGCTCTATACAATCATACCTCGAACTTTGAATACTAATCTGAAAGGTGTTATGCTCGGGTTTCAAACCGGCTTCATCGTCCCTGTAGGAAACCTATAGCAAGCAACCCCCCGGGACGTAATCCAGGGTCAACAGGATAGCGTTTCGGCCAGACGGTAACAAGAGGGCGTTTTCCTTCAACACCCGGTGCTTCTCGCGCCGTAGCTACCACGCGCCAGGGGGGCTTTCCTTCACCTACCCCTTCGCAGAAGCGCATACCTTCAGTTTCGGGTGTGTGTTCCTCATGGTCGCCGCCCCGACTTGTGTTGCATTCCGTCTCATTACCGTGAACCATTTAATGTAAGCATTGGATTGGATGAGGTGTCCTTCACTGCGCCGGTAGGGGGGGCTGGTCTGGTGTCCCCCCTCGCGCTGAGTGGGCCATCGTATCGTACACCCTGCGCGAGTTTAGTAACATTCAAGTGATCTGGGTACACAAGCATATGCCTACTAATCTTACTGTCGGGTGGGTGGGATGGCCCCGAGGAATTTCGTGACCAGCTCGTGAGCTCACACGAGGTTTTCGGGAGCGAAAAGAAGTGACCTCTTTGCGATACAAGTTCCGGAGACGTTTCGATCAAATCGATGGTTCTATAATTTTGTGCGAAACCTGACCCCATCCGGTGGGGATCGCCACTTCTGTGTGTGTGTGTGTGTGTTTTTTTTTTTCAAATCCTCCGGCGGATTGGTAAAAATAAAGCTTAAGCTCACCACACTTCCACGTTCGCGATTTCGTGTCGTGTGTCACTTTAACCCTTAGACCCCGTTGCAACACCAGACAAAGCTGTGGTTACCCCATGGACTTCAGGCACGTTGACCCGACCTGACCCCCGAGAGGAGCAGGTGCGGTGGAGATAGCCACCCGGGAGAGTCATCTCTCCCGGGTAGTGTGGGACTCGCGCGAGCTCACCCACTAACAAAAACCTAGGCTATGGGGCCTTCCCGCCGGACTTGGTCCACTTACGGTCCACCCTACCCGTTGGGGCGTTGGCCCTCAAAAAATTCATCGCATGTCCAATCCGAGAATCGAACTCGGGTTATATATATATGGGATCGTTTAGTGTTATTATTGCATTGAATGAGGCCTCCTGTGCGCGCTCGTGGCCCCGCCAAAACTTTGTTGCACCATTGCGTTGTATTTGTAATTGACCACTGGTCGGGCGCAGAATCGGTTTACAACACTTTCCATCACACGCAGCGAAATAGTTTTCAAACTCTGGCGACAGTGGTGGCTCGCTAGCGTCGGCGTAGCTCTGTCCTCGCTTTCTTTCTCGCTGCCGTTCCCTTTTCCACTAGAGGCGGCCCCGATGTATGTAGCACTCGGCTGTTGATTTCTGCCTTCCAGCCACCAATTTTCCATGACCTCGTCCACCGCCGGCCCAGCCAGGGATTTGCTGAGGGAGCCTCCCACTCGGTGCAACATCCTGGAGTGGCTCGGCAGCTCTGCCGCTTCCAAAGGGCCTTGCAGAGTGGCCGTCATACGGGCTACGTAGAGCGGCAGACGACCCCGTCCATCATGACCACGGGGAAAAAGTGCCCGGCAGTAAAGTCCCATCCAACATGCCGAGCGGCAGAGATGTACGCCGTAGCCGCTCGGAACGCGTACATCGCCGGGCAGTCTGTGTTTGCTCACGCTACCACCGCCTCGCTAGAGGCCCGATACGTCTTATCAAACTGAAAGTTGAAGACTAAACCGTCAGACCCTGAGACCTTTTTATAGTCTGCGACCCCAGTGTAAAAGAGAAGTTCTCAGGCGGAGCGAGCGCTGGTGGGGCTAGCTGTTTAGCGGGCGCGGAGGCACTTGAGCAGCTAAATACGCCGATCAATGAAATGCCGAACGAAGATGACTGCGACCTGCCCAGGCTCACCACCAAGACGCCCCCCCCGGGGTTACAGGCGTGTGTTGTACGCGTGCTGTTACACGCCCTTACAACACACACCCGTACCTCGGAGGGGGTGCGTCCTCGTTGTAAGCCCGAGCAGATCGTGTTCAGTACTCCCATTTTCGGCGCTTGTAGCTGCTCAGTTTACCCCCGCGCCCCCTCCGCCAGCCCTACCAGTGCCTGCTCCGACTGGGGCATCCCCATCAGCGCTCGCTCAGGCTGGGGTGACGCCAACCGCGTCCATTTTTTGCGCAAGTTCTCCCGTTCCTGCAGCACCTGCCCCCCCCCCTCTCCTGGCTGACGTGCAGCGCGGCCCGTGTCCCCGAACTCGGATACCCCGTGTGAGAGGACAGTGCTCCAATTGAAGGAGAATGTTGTGGGTTCGCAGGGGGTCGATGATGTAATACAAGCAGGTGACGCATCGCCTCCAGCTCCCGTTACGCCCTCGTCGAGGCTCCAGCCCAAACCGTAGTCGCCTTTGTCTCCGAGGCCTCCAAAAATTTGGGGGCCACGTCTCCGCACCCAGGCGAGGCGGCACCTTCTTAGCAGCCCAGCCGAGTGCGTAAGCAACAGTGCCTTTCCTCGAGCCGGCCGCGCTGCTGTTGTCCCGTCCCGAGGAGGACGCGCGTGAGATCCAGTACCGCGCCGGTTCCGAAGGATATCTGCGTGGAGCAGGGCAGATCCTCGAGGGGGGTTTACGGAGTGCATCAAGGTAGCCGAAGTCCGATATGTAGAGCTGTGATTCGGCAGGATTTCGCGACGAATAAAATTACTCGGTATGTACCTTCACCTTCAGCCAACCAACTGACTTTAGTCGGCAGGTCGGCTGGTGAAGGGGGGCCCCACCCGAAACATAAAAAGGTATCCCGTATTCGTTAATTCTTCCTACAGATACAGAAACCGAACAAGTCGGATAGTCGGCACTTCCGGGGAGCGACTATATGGTACCTGGTATTTCTTATTCTGACTAGTAACTATCAGTGGTTGACGAGTTAAGTCGTGCCGACTGACAGCTCGACCGATTTGGTTTTTGAGCTCGGCAGGCTCGCGGGCGACGCCGGGACCGGAGCTATCGCGTTTGCGGGAGTCCCGTGTACGGGGATTTTCGGTGTCGACCGAGTGGTTCTCGGGCATACTCTCAATTGCTTTCGTGACCCAACTCACTAGCTCACGGGTTTTCGGGTGCGAAAATAGGAAGCGAGCTCATTGCGATACAAATTCCCGAAACATTTCGATGGTGTTCATGGTTCCACAATTTTGTGCGAAATTTGGGAGCCCATCCCATTGGGATTAGTTGCCATTTTTCGGTCGAATTCTGCATGGGGCAATCGCGCGGTTCGCGGCCGCGGTGTGCTTTTGTACACGTCGGACAGGTAGATCATCTACAGATAGATCATCATCTAGATCATCTACATCCCAACCTGTCATCACGAGGTGTTGCGCGGGATTTGTATAGTAGAGACACAACCCAGGAAACATGTGCTGAATATCATGCGGATTATCCGGCTTTCACCCGGCAACATGAGCTAAATCGCACAGATCATACAGATCATACAGATCATTTGCCCTGAAAGATCTAGAGCATGAAGTGGGGATCGATGATCTGTCGGATGTTTTTAACTTGCCCCACCTCTGGAAATTGTAATCAACACTACCACCCGCGTGTTGTAGCCGACACCTGTCCTCCTCCCCGCGCGTTCTCGCAAGGTGTACACAGCGCAACGATGCCTTGCGTCGCCACGCTCCGACAGCGTCCAAGCCACGCCCTCCTTGAAAGCAAGAGTACGATCTATAGTAGCGGTTTCGTCTCAGCGGGATGGCGCCAGCCAGAGTATCCACTTCCTTTCGCCACACTGCTATCTAGATCGCGCTCATCAAAGTATATCCATCCTTTCACACCTCGGATAGACAGATCATGATATATCTATGTACAGTAGATCATCTATCTCGATCACCTGCCTGCATGGCATAAATCCAACCCGGGAAACTTGTCCTACGTAGATCATGCAGACCATAGGGCCCCTACCCGGCAACATGAGCTAGATCATGCAGATCGGAGATCTATCTGCCCTGAAAGATCTATCCAGATCATCAAGTACCAGTTAGGAATTATATGTGGATGATCTGTTCGAGGTGGTGCACCCTTTCGTCATTTTGTTTTCTGAGTCGCACCGGTCAGAGTATTTGCGTACTTGCACTTTTTTTCCAAAAATATGACCCCTGTGGTGTGGCCGTGCTCGTCCTTTTTGCCCTTGTTTTTGTTTTCCCGGCGTGCTCGTCGTCTATCCAGCCGCGGACGCTATATCTCGCCGCGGTACGGAGCAGCACCAGCTTTCGTCCTCGACCGGTACTGCTCACGTGCCGGCGATTACCTCTGGGCTTGAGTTCGCCGTGCGGCATCTTCTTGCGACGCGACAGGTATGCATAGCTCGTCCTTCCAGCAGCGCGAGCACAGCACGACGCTTATCATGTTTCCATCTATCAATAGCAAGCGCGCGAAGTTCACTGCTCACTGCGCGCGCCGCCGCATGTCGGGCTTGCGCTGTCCGGACCGCGGGACAGTCCTCAGCGTTTTTGTTTTGTCGACGTAGTTGCGTGCTACGGTTGCTAGGGTG
>JBBMHQ010058043.1:0-15932 GCA_037834295.1 Postelsia palmaeformis
AGGGATGAACAACAAACAAGCTGACAGGGGCATGTGCAAGTAGTAGTGGGCTAGACGTCGCAGGACCGGCTGGCTGAAGCTGCCTATGTCGATGTCGAAATTGGCGGTGACCGGCTTGAAGGAGGCCTGCTTCTCCTTGGGAACCTGTGGAGGTGTGGTTATCGAGAAAGAGGGGTGATTGACGAGCGTCAGCGTACTAACTAGCGTACAGCGGGTACTACCCCGGTTTAAGAGCGTTCCGTGACAAGCCTAAATACGTTATGTTTTTCTAGGCCTGCCCTTAACCGACCGGTGTACCCACTGTGTACGACTTGGCCCTACTGCGACACAAGGGTTGATGGTCCAGACCAACTCCTCTTTACATATTCAGTCCGAGAAAACCTCTCAGGCGGCTAGGGCATAGATTAGGGTGAGCGGTAGGGTCAGTGCTCAAAGTGGAGCATAGTATAGTTATATCATAAGGCTCGGAGCTGGAACAAGGTCCATACCGCCCTCCGCCACCGCACCGCAGGACCGCCTAACGCAAAACTCCGCGCCGCATAGAACCGGACGGTGATACATTGAAATTGATGGAGTCCTCACCGAATCGCACAACTCGACTGCAGTATAACCAAAATAATGCGTGCGAGCCTTTCATGGAGATAGTCTGTGACCGTGCGGGTTGGTGCGGCATGGATCGTTTTTTTTCCCAAACCACGCCGTACCATACCAAATCAAGCCGCACCGGGCCACATTGCCCGCACCGCAATTCACCTCACCGTGCTATACAAACATCTGCACCACACCTTACCGTGGGAATCCGCGAATAGAAACGTGGCACCGCGGTTTGGCTCTATAACGTAAAAGCCCAAGCAAAAGTAGCCTCACATTTCGTCTGAACGGCCGATTGAAAGCCTTTTACTTTTTGTTTCTTAATCATCACATCTGTTTTCCAACCTACCTCGTAGGAGGTTTTACCCTCAGCGGTTTTCGAGACAAGCCGTGGTAACAGGTGTCATCCCTTTTTCACCTTGGTGCGTGCCTTTATTTTTTTGTCGCGTATAGGGTTCGGCATTTTTACTGCTCGTCGATTGTCATAAAATGTAGGCAACTCACGCTCTCGCGCTTTCCACCAATCACTTTTATATGCGAGAAAAAGTCCCTACGAGCAAGCACCCACTCGATGAGACCTGAACCCACAAAATTGATCTTGATAGGCACGCGGACCACCTACCAAGCCACCGGGAACGCCGGCTCTGTGCTTCAATAATTCACATCCAGTGTCCCAATTTCCCTTCTTTAGTGTGGTGATGCTCTGATGTCAAGAGTCGAGCATCATGATGAGGACAGATCCCGAGGAGAACAAAGCGCGACAATGATTTCACAATCCTCTATTACGAGGGGCCATATTAAATAGAACCTACGGTACACACAAAAACCTTTATATTTACCTATTTTTACGAACAATATTGGGTCCTATTAAGTACGGACCATACTCGTCGGGTACGGGGGTGCGTGCGAGGGTGGAGGTACTCGAACGGCTCGAAACACAAGAGTAACGGCACCCAGAAGTGCCACAGCGTGAGGATTGCCACCGATTGGACTGCCTGATATATGTCCTTTCGCATGTCTTTCCGTCTTGACGTCTGTCTGCTCGCTTAAACATTCGCCACTATGCGATAAGTACACTGGACCTAGTTAGACACGGCCGAGACATATAGGGACCTTTTGTTGAGGCCGTCCGCCCTGTGATGTTCATGTCGAAGGGCGTCCTCCGTCCGCCAAGCGCTCGGCGTCTGCGTCTCTGGAAGGACTGGTTTCGGGGCTACCCGCCGATAGCGGCGAGACAGACACGAAAACACGGGCAGACCAAGCAATCCTGACTTTTCCAGAGAGATTGTTGTATCCCGTTTATCATTATTATACACCTGTTTATTTTAGAGGGGCCACCATGGATGGCAGTCCACAGAAGAAGGGAATACTGGTCGAGTGCTCGATCGGGATCAGGACTCGTCCACGGCAGATAGACGTTGTCAAATTTATCGTTCGAAGAGCTTGAAGGGTCAATCTGACAGAGTATGATGAGGTGAAGGGGCTCGTGCAGTCCGACATCGCCGGCTCCCGTGCTGGCAAGAAAACGGGGAGTATATTAAATAGGACCTGCGGTACACACAAAAACCTATATATTTACCCATGTTACTAACAAAAATTGGTCTTATTAACTATGGTCGCCCGTAGCGCGGCGTTGTATACTGCGACATGGGCTAATCTGGTACGTAGCAAAACTCAGGTCTACTCAGATCACAGGCGTTCTATTCTGCATACAGATACGACTATCCGCTAGGTAGGATGGAAATCCTACGCATACTGGAAGATGCCAGGTCAGGTAGGTGTTGTTTCAAGTGACAAGATCGTATCCGAATATATATGCATGCGGCTATTATATAGCTCGAAAATCAGACGCACCATCACATATTATCGTGGAACTCCGTTCCTTTTTTTCGCGAGTTGTTGTTGGCGTCGTCATTATCGACCTGGAGTGGGGACGCTAAACGTAGTGTATATCTGTGAGACAAGCTTAGTACTCTGTATGCTGCAGTCTTGTCTCGCGAACCATTGAAAGGTATAACTTGAAAATTGGAGCAGTGACCCTGGCGCCATAGATGGTGTACATGCAGGTCCAAAAAAAATGACAACCCCACTCGATCTTGCCGAAATGTGCTACAGTAGTATTGCCTTCTGCGTTCACTCGAAATGATGGAATAACCTGTTTCGGCCCCCATGTATTGTAGTAGTAGCGGCAAAAAAAAAACAAGAACGGCGATATCATCAATAATAGCAAAGAAAGAGCGTAGCATATCGTTCCAAGTGTCAACGTATCGACGTGCGCATCCATCTCCGAGCGTTGCACTTACTAGGACACATACCTTACATAGAACACCAGCACCACAGACGGGTTGCGTCGTGCGAACAATATCGGGATTGCCGTGAACAATCGACATGAGTTGACTCAGAAGGCGCGCCTTCCTTGTTGTCTGTTCTAATTATTGTTACTCCCTATGGCCTGGGAGCACCCGTCCACAAATGCCAATGGTTCCTAGTGTGAGACTGGTGATGATATGGTGTGGATAAAATTGGTGCTGTTAACGTTCTTAGAACTTCAATAGGGGAAAGTCGAATGTAGAAAACGACGATTTCAGCGACGGCCGCCGCGTGGTTGAGAGATGATACAAGTTCAAAGTCCCAGATACAAATGCACGGGATCGTGTACGGCACGAGTGTAACATTATGTTACTGTGCCTGTACATGTGGGCACTCACTCGGAATGTGCTCGTAGATGGTTGGTTGGTCGAAAACAGCATCGAAGTCGTCTCTGTTTTGGTCGCTAACTCGGAGACTCGAAGAACTTAACCCCTTTAGGACTGCAGTCCCGTTCCGGGAACGTGCCAGTCAAATTATAAGTAGGTTGTCCCAAAAACGGGACTGCAGTTCTTAAAGGGTCGACACTTTGGGAGCCCCGCGATCGCGACCGAAGCAATCATAAACCACAAATGGGATCGGCAACCGTCTACAACCAGCGTGAGAGCGTCCAGCGCCCGTGCCGGGCGACTCATTGCACTGATGTTACCGCGACATCAATCTGCATCGTCCCCCAATCTTGCAGTGTGGCCGTTGCTGCAGTCGTCCACTATTTGTTCTCGTCAATCCCCCCGCCTGCCGTCCTTAAGAGGAATATAAGCCCGCGTGCCGGGACTCGCGAGGGAAAAACATGTCGATGACAAGTAAGTGAAGACCCCGGCATCTGCCGCCAAACAAAGCAACCAACTGATGCGGCATATTGAGGTAGGGCGTGTGTTCGCGAAGTTAAGCGGAGAGGGAGAGGAAATAAATTGTGCGCAAAATACGTCAGTAAGCGTGGAGCATGGTGGTACTTGAACTACAACAGCAACAGTTTGTTCCCGTATCCTACAGTAGAAGGCTGGTACACCCGTACGTGCATTCTGCCGTACTCTAAACTTTTAAGCCTTCTTCCAAGCTTCTTCTGCTTCTCCAGTCCGTTTTTTTTCATCACTTTCACTTTCCAGCTCAACCCGTAGCAGGTACCGGTAGGAGGTTTTACCCTCAGCGATCTGCTAACAAGCCCGTGGTCACAGGTGTCGTCCTGTTTCCCCGCCGATGCATGCCTTCTTTTGTTATCGCACATAGAGTTCAGCGCTCTAACTCCTCGTCGGTTATCATCGGACGTCTATTGCTAGAACTCGCTCTCACGCTTTCCGTTACTACCCAACTTTTATGCAAGAAAAGGCCCTTGCGAGTATGTACCCGGTGAGACTCGAACCCACGAAATTGGTCTTTATACGAGGCACGAGGACTACCTACCTAACCCTAGCCCTAACCCTAACCCATCCAAAATTTAATTGCAGTATTATTAATAGTATTAATAGTAAGTACCTGGTAGTAGTTTGTCCCCAAAACGGGACTGCAGTGTCCTGAAAAGCTATCGCTCTCAGATTTGATCGTAATAGGCGAAACGTTGGTTAGGGTGGGCCAGTAGAGTCGTGCATGAATCATTGGTGTAATACTCGTCAATTTTTTAGATCTGGTTGATAGCACCTTCCATGTTTTCAAGTAATCGGGTTCTACGAAGTACGTCATTAATAAGATGATATACCTACCCGTTTGTAGTATGTGGATGTAATTCGTATATGATGGGAATGAGCGACGCACATACGTTGTCAGATAGATGACAAATGAAATAATACCGAACAAGCATACACACACCTGGATGAGCCCTCCCTTCTCTGTCGACACGTTTCTGGCGCTGACCGAACTATCATGCTTAGGGAGAGGACCTGGCGATTTCCTTAGGTCCTGAGTGGGCAGAGCTGAAGAAGACGGCTCCTCCTGTAGCCCGGACTGCTGCTGCTGCTGCTGCTGCTGCTGCTGTGTTTTCGCCATTATCCCGCTGCGCGGCTTTCCTTGGCCGTTTCTCTGCGCACGATGTCAAGGTAGGTAGGCCTTTGTTCCCTGGCGCTGTCGACAATGTCGCGTGAAAAGCGGTGTTCGTCTTGGTCTCTGAGAAGAGGTGCAGAAAAAAACTTATTGCCAACGGTACCGAAGGTGATACGATTTGTGATAACTGACACAGAGGAGGCGCTAAGTGGTATGGACAGCACAGGGGGGCGTTCCGATAATTGATCCGCCGTCGGACATGGTTGCAATGACATATATACCAGGTACTGGTATGTGTTTATGCCATACACGTCACATGAGACGGCGGTTATTACACCCGGTGTATGCGTACGCCAGGTGGTAAAATTCCGGGAAGTTTATAGGCGCGTGGTGGTATACCCACTGGAAGGCCCTCCGGATTTAGACTTTCGGGTGGCTAATATCAGGTAAACCGGTTTGTCCCAAACTAACCCTGGATGAGGCCGGCGTGCCTCCTGTTCCCAAACCCAGTTTTAACTCGGGAAAATGACGTCATTACACGCCACCGTACGTACCTTGTGGCACTCTCAACAACGCCGTCATTAACGCACCCGCCACAACAAACAGGTGAACGTCTGCCGACATGTTTCCGAGCATCTCCTGCCAACAGAAAAAAAACGCGGCGCCCATGAGTGCTGTCACCGGTGTAGGCAATAAATACCCACATATTGTCATGATCAATGCTCAGTGTTGCAGTGTCTGCAGTGCAGCAGCGTACCCACAGTAGTCGACGCCCAGTAGCATTAGGTACCGTTTTACTGAGCAAGCAGAACAGCGTTACGAATTCGATCTACTTAAAACGCCGATCACCGTTATGAGTTCGATCGTCATGATGACATGCAACGGCCAACGGCCTGAGATACAAGATGCATTGTTATCTGATACCTGGTTCATGCCCCCGCACCGTCCAGACCTCTGCAGATCAGTTGCAATACTCGATAAAACAATTCGCGATGTGTGTGCTTTATAGCCGCTGATACTGTTAAGGCAAGGGGCAAACTCGTGTTTGGCACAGCCTCAGAGCAGGCACTGCCACGCAGCTCGTTTTGTCAGGAGGTCGCCCTGCGCACTTCACCATTCAAAAATCCCTTTCGGTGACATATTCGTGCGACGATCTTTGTGCAACATAAAAAAAAGCTAGAGCAGGACGCGACGGAAGTCTTCAAATAGAACCAGCCTCCTCATCTGGGGCGAGAGGTCGTGGGTCGCCAACACCCCGCCCCCGAAGATCTAAACCTCACCACCTTCAGATATCTCCACATATACGATGCAAGTCACAGTAGCCATTGTATTGAGCAGAGACTAGAGGCAAGTGGGGCCAGTTGTGCCCAAAGAAGTAAGCGCTACAGGAAAAGGAAGAGGTTCACCCACCACACAACACCCGTCGACAAGTCCGAAGGCATCTATCTTCAGCGCACCATTACCCCCACCGTTAACAGCTCGAATCCCGATAATCCACGAGCACAGCACACTAAGGAGTTGCATACTTCCAATACCTAATAAACCGCTGCGTCTACCCACTGGACCTACTCATCGCCGACCCCACACTATTCGTATGGTAACTCGCACCTCCAAATGACTGTCACACTTGGCGTTGATGTAAACAACGACCACACCCCCGATCAACCAATGTTTCCGGATACCACGCGCTCTACATTGAGTTTGGAATTCAACACTTGAAGCCAATCTGAAAGACAGACAGACAGAAGTCGCAGGGTTTTACTCTACTTAAGCTTTTCGTGGCATGGCCATGGTACCACCCATGGCATACCATGGCATCCCCACGGCATCCCATGGCGCGGCATAGCATTCCATGGCGCCAGGGGGGGTGCCGTGGCATGCCATGGGTGGTACCATGGCAACGACCGCGACAGCCATCACGGCATTCCATGGCAACCTCACGGCATGTCATGGCAACGCCCACGGCACCCCAACGTTCACGTCACCTAGGTTAGGGTTGGGCTTAGGGTTAGGGTTGGGGTTAGGATTCCATGGTATACCGTGGAGGTCCGTGGAAGGCTTCGTGGTATGCCGTGGAAGTGGAAGATGCCGTGGGAGGTTTTGCCGCAGACGTTGTCACGTCATACCACGGCATGTCACAAAAAAAGACAACAATGTACATGCAAGGACAACAGTGTACATGCAAGGGCAATAATGTACTGCCTCGGAACAAGTGCGCACCTAGAGAAGGAAGTTTAGAGGTCACTGGAGTTCCTCGACACAATATGTGTCTCAGCGTTGGCTGCGTCCTCGTGTTCAATTGACACCGGGATCGTCAACGAAGGGCAAAAATAAGGCAGTGTGCGAGCTGTGTCGCCTCGCATTGTTGACGTTGAAGTTATAGCCCCTGGTTCCCCCCTCATGAACAGATCACGAATCCTTTTCGAAGTTGAAGCCGGATCAAGAGAAGCTAGCTTCCAACGAAAACATATTTCCTCTGCGCATTTACTATGTACGCGTTTCCATCAATAAAAAATCGAGGTCAGGCCGTACGTCGCTGAGGTCGATCTTGGCTTCCGAGAATACGTCTCGTGCCATGGTCCGCTCTACGTGGAACCACCTACAGCGCCAAAATCATGTTTTTAGTGCGCCCTGAAGGTCATACCAGCGGTGTCCCTCACGATACAGACCGCGCATTTATACCCATAGCTACAGGACCTGGACTATTGTATAGCAGTACCTAATACAGCAGTTACTGTAGAGAAGGAGATTTCGTGCCCGCAGTCCTATCAACCATGTCTTATTCCAAACACTGCTGTTGCCTCGGGATATACGGCACATCCAGGCCGAAACAACCCTGAGACCGGCTTGGAACACTGTCAACTAAGTTGGCGACGGTGCCTGTCTCTCGAGGGCCTTAAGTAGGCAGACGGGTCGGGGTGTTTGTCAATCCAGAGCTCCACCCCCAGGTTCGATACGAAATCGTTTCGCACAAAGCACAACTCCTTTACTCAAGAGTACGTAAGAGCCACAGAATCCAACCGTTCCAGGAACGAAAATACTTGACACCCCAGGAAATGCCCCACGCGCATATGCCCCACGCGCATATGCCCCACGCGCATATGCCCCACGCGTATACCACAGCCTGCAAAAACATGCATACGCTGGTTGCATCGCAGTGGCAGCGGCGCTAAGACTAAGAATTACCATAACGCTATCGTTATAATGTTCCCACCAGGTACCCTATCTCCATTTCCGATACACAGACAGGATTTCAGGGAAAGAAGCTAATAAAGTGATAACATCATCGCAATCTCTTCTGGTTTTAGTCTTCTCTCGAATTTCGGTAAACCCGATGAAACTCCCTCCACACACGCCTCGAACACCCCAAACGAAGCGTAAGGAGTGTAGTCGTGCCGTGTATCACCGTGGTCGTATGACCATAACCCCTCGCATATTTCCAACGCCGGGACGGAGCACGTTGGGTTTTCACCCACCAGGCAGACTTTGCTTGCAATTATAGTATTGAACGCTCCTCCCAGTAAGCAATAACAGTTGAACGACATCATCCTTTCATCACCCCACGTCCGAAGGGGGACCTTGTATTCAACCATAGTTCAACGTATTTTCCTATTTTTTGCCCCGAGACATGTGAAGTTCCATCAGCTTCTACTCCAAACAACGTTCCGGCATTTTCCCGAGAGCCCATTCTCTTGTGTTACCCAATGGCTTTATTTCTAACATCGTCTATATTATAGTAGCAGTAGCAGTAGGTAATTTACTGGCACAGACAGTAGTAGTATCTAACACTGCGCAGTGTCCTATTAATCCAAAACTCTCGGAGAAGTTATTTACGTTGTATATGTTTACGTTGTACTCTGCTTTCGACGTTACACGTATCATATTATTGCGAAACCCCTGTTGCTGTGAGAAAGGTAGATGGAGGGAGGGGAACTCCCTCGAGGTTGAACCAACATCAACCCCAGGCTAGCACCGTAAACCCGACCCAGGTTGTATCCCGACTCGTGTTGTCGGGACTCTGAAACGCCAGCCACAACAGACCTAAACTAGACACGCAAAGGCGAACACGACGTATGATATAACTATGAACGCGCACACGATTGTACCAACATAACGCACGTACAACTAAGTTGCGCCCGAAATCCGAGCTGATTGATGCAGGAGCACGTCGTTAGCGTTTGAAATAACCACCATCGTGTCTGCGTCACACGACGCATTTCCTCACCAACGAAAAACGAACCCACAGCGAGGCTACGTACTGCTCATGGACGCCCCAAAAGCGCCCCACGGACTATCCATGAGTACCACCCCATGGATGCCCCACAAACTGTCCAGAACGGTCCACGGACGACAAACGAGCTGTTCATGGACACCCCATGGACTGTCTATGCACACCTCACGCTCACCCCATGCACAGTCCACGGACGCTCCACGGACTATACACGGACAGTCCGTGGAATATACACGGACAGTCCGTGGAATATCCACGGCCTGCCCACGGATTGTGCGAGCACACTACCACATGGACACCTCACAGACTTTCGCGGGCTGTCGTCACCGCCCGGCCTACACAACGGACTGTCCCCAGACACCCGACGGGCTGCTCACAGATGCCTCGAGAGTAAACCATGGACACCCCATGGACTGTCCACGGACTGTCCACAAACTACTGACAAACTATGTTTAGAATGTTTGCGAAAGGTCCGCGGACTATTCACTAAACTGTACGCGGACGCCCACCAGACGCCCCACGGACTGTTTACGTACATTACCCCCTTGATGCCCGACGGCCTGTCCAAGACTGTCCACGGACGCTCCATGAACTGCCCACGGACTGTCCGCTGACTGTCCACGGACTCCCCACTGATTGCCTATGCAAAGCCCAAAGACTGTCTGCGGACTGTGGTCGGACGCTCAAGGGACTGTTCGTACATACCACCCCATGTACACATAACAGACTATTCAGGTCTGGTCACGGACGCCCGATGGCCTGTCCACGCACACGTCATCACGGACGCTCGACGGACTGTCCACGGATGCCCGACGGACTGTTCATGCGCCCCCTACGGGCTGTCCACGGACTTTCCACGGCAACCCCGCTGACTGTTCACGGATTGCCCACTAAACTATCCACGGATGCCCCACAGACGCCCCACTGCCCACGCACTGCCAACGGACTGTCCACGGACTGTCAACGGACTGTCCACGGACTGTTTATGTACACCACTCCATGGATACCCAACGAACTGTCGAGGATTATTCACGGACGTCCCGTGAACTGTCTAGAAGTGCCTACAATACGTCCGTGGACTGCCCACGAATTGTCCACGAATTGACCACGGATTGACCACGGACTGTCCACGGATTGTCCGCCGACCGTTCACGGACCGTTCACATACGCCCTATGGACTCCGCACCGACTGTATACGGACTGTGGTCGGACACCCCACGAACTGTTCATGCACACACACACCCATTGACACACAGGCATGTCCACGGACACCCCACGGACTACCCATGCACACCCCACGGACTGACCACGGAATATTAACGGACACCCCGCAGAGATCTCACGGACTGTCAATGAACGCTCGACGGGTTGACTGCGAATTAACCACGGGTTGTCCACGGACGCCGAACACTCCATCGACACCACACGGGCTGTCCACGGGCTGTGGACGACTTTTTTTTCATGAGCTGTCCACGGACTGCCCACGGAATATCCACAGGCTTTCCACAGAATGCCCCTTAACATTCACATACTTTCGTCGGACTGTCGACGGACTCCCCACCGACGTTCTGCGGACTGTCCACCAATCTGTCCTCGGGTGTTCCACAGATGTCAAGCGGGTGGTCCACGGATTTCCCACGGACGTCCAAAAGAACTGTTCATGCACCCCACCCTATGGACAACCCACAGTCAGTCTAGAACTGCCCACGCACGGACTGCCCATGGGCACCCCACGGACTATCCATGGACTGTCCACGGACGAACTTGGACTGTCCACGGACTGTGTACGGTCACTAATCGACGCCCCAGGGACTGCCCCACACGCTCCACGGACGCTCTGAAGGGGGTCCACATGAAATTGACGTACGACTCACATACACCTCCACAACGGCGCCAAGTATTGTCCATGGGCATCCCACGGACTGTCCAGGACTGTCCACGGACGCCACAAGGACGCCCCACGAACAGTCCATGGGCCTCTCATGAATTTCCGATGCACAACCCACGCACAACCCGAGGGCTGTCCACAGACTGTCCACGTCCTGTCGACGGACACCCGCGGACTGTTCACAGACTGTCTACAGACTGTCCGCGAATGCCCCACAGACGCCCCATAGATGCCCCACGGACTGCCCACGGACTGCCCACGAAATG
Organism: Postelsia palmaeformis; assembly: GCA_037834295.1. Lineage (NCBI taxonomy): Eukaryota > Phaeophyceae > Laminariales > Laminariaceae > Postelsia > Postelsia palmaeformis. The sequence continues at coordinate 11,318 of JBBMHQ010058043.1, forward strand.
TCCACAAAAGGTCTCAAAATGTGCGTGGACGCCCCTGCAGGCGCCTCACGGACTGTGATTGGACGCCCCACGGATTATCCATGAGCCCCACCCCATGGATAACCCCACGACCTGTCCACGGACGCTCCACGGACACCCCATGAACACCTGAAATACTGTCGACGGACTGTCCCCGGACTGCTCTCGGACTGTCGATGATCAGCCCACCGACTATCCACAGACTATCTACGGAGTGTCCATGGACTCCCCACAGGCTGTGTCATCGTATGGACATTGAGATCCATGTACGTATATATCGTGATGTGCAGTCAATACGCACTGTTACGAGTATACTTGGTATCTTATGATAAATGAGGAGAAATACGATAGGCAGCGAGACTTGAGTTTGTTCTTACTCGCCGACGTACTGTATTCAAGTTACCTCTATTATACTGATCGTAATGCAGGATCGAGTAACGTTGCATAGAACGTTACGAGTACACAACATAGAACGTTGCGGGGACTTTGCTAGAAACGGTTCAGGGAACCTTAACGGGCTGCTGTAGAATACACCTGCCCGTAGCATGGGCATTGTCTCGCTATCAGGTGATGGCATCGCCCACCTCGATCACTCCATTCTGCTACGTTCTCCCTTTCTCTCTCTCTACTCCTTTCCTCTGTTCCTCTTCATCTCTGAGATCCAGACTCCTTCCATAATGGCCACATAAGCGCCAATTTCCAACCATAACTTTTTTCTTCTTACAAGTGATCTTTACAGACACTTCGGTGCCACCTCTGCCATCTCTTCACAGAGACAGAGCCTCGACACATGCATTATTATTTCAGGCTGTTCATTCACCCAACCCCACAGACTATCCGTGGACTGTCCACGGACAGTTCACGGACTTGACATGGACTGTACACTGACTGTACACGGACGGTCCACAAATTGTTCGTGGACAGGCCGTAAACAGTTCGTTAGGTATCCATGGTGTAGTGTGCATGGACTGTCCTTGGGCAGTCCGTGGACAGTCCAAGGGGCGTCCTTGGCCAGTTAGTGGACGGTCCGTGGACAATTGATGAACAGGTAGTAGACAGTCCGTGGGGCGCCCGTCGACAGTCCGTGGGGTGGCCATGGAGTGTCCGTGAGGCGTCCGTGGACAGTCCCGAGGAAGCCCAGGGACAACCCGTCAATAATCAGTGAAAAGTCAGCGACGTATCCGTAGGGCGGCCGTGGGCAGTCCGTGGACAGGCTACGGGGCCTCTGTTGGGCGCCCGTGTACATTCCGTGGGCAGTCCGTGGGATTCACATGGGGTGGTTTGTGTGTGGTGGGGTGTGAGTGAACAGTCCGTCAAGCGCCCGTGAATAGTCCGTGGGTAGTCCGTGAGGTTTGCATGGGCAGCCCGTGGGGCATCCGTGTACAGTCCTGGACGGTACGTGGGGTGCCCATGGCGCGGTGCGCTCAGACAGTCCTTGGGTCTCCGTGGACCGTCTGCGGAAAGCCCGCGAACAGTCCGTGGGGTGTGTAGAAACAGTCTGTCGGGCGTCCATGGGGCGTCCTCGGACAGTCTGTCGGGGGTATATGGACAGCCCATGGGCAGTCCGTGAATAGTCCATGGAGTCTGCGGACAGGCCGTGGACAGGCCGTGGACAGGCCGTCCATATTCCACGGACAGGACAGTCCGTGGGTTATGCTTAAACAGTCCCTAGACAATCCGTGGACAGTCCGCCGACAGTCTTTAGGTTGTTCATGAGGCGCCCGTGGGGCGTCCGTGGACAGTCTGTAGATGGTGTATGGAGTCCGGGGACAGTGCATTGACAGCCCATGGACAGTCCGCGGACAGCCCGTGAGGTGTGCATGGGCAGTCTGTGGCGCGTTCGTGAGGTGGCCGTGCGCAGTGCGTAGACAGTCGGTGGGTTGTCTGCAGACAGTCCGTGGACGATCCATGACCAGTGCGTTGACAGTCCGTGGGGTGCCCACAGATAGTCGGTTGGGTGTACATGGACGGTCCGTGGAGTGCCCTTAGATACTCTGCGGACAATGCGTGGACTGTTCGTGGAAAGTGTGTGAATCGTTCGCGGAATGCGAATGAACAGTCCGTGGGACAGTCCGTGGGCAGTTCATAGGCAGTCCGGGGATTGTCCGTGGACAGTCCGTGGGGTTGTTTGCGGAATGAAAATGAACAGTCCGTGAGACAAACCGTGGGAAGTTCATAGGCAGTCCCCGGATAGTCCGTGGACAGTCCGTGGGGCGTCCGTGAACAGTTCTTGGCAGTGCGTAGTGTCTCCATGGGGTCGTGTGCATAGGCAATCCACAGGGCGTCCGTGGACAATCGGTGGGGCGTCCGAGGACAGGCTGTGGACGGACCGAGGGGTGTGCATGGACAGTCCGTGGACAGTCCGTAAACAGTCCGTGGGCATTCCGTGGTGTGTTACTGGACTTCCGTCCGTGAACAGTCCGTGGGATGTCCATGGACAGTCTGGTGACAGTCCGTGGGGTGCCCGTGGTGTGTTCATGGATAGTCGGTGGGTGTGCATGGAGATTTCGTGGGGCGTCCATGGGCAGTCTGCGGGACAGTCCGTGAGCTGTCCGTGCGGTGTCCATGGATAGTCGGTGGGTGTGCATGGAGATTCCGTGGGGCGTCAATGGACAGTCTACGGGGCAGTCCGTGAGCTGTCCGTGCGGTGTAGATGGATAGTCGGTGGGTGTGCATGGATATTTCTTTGGGCGTTCATGGACAGTTTGCGAGCAGTTCGTTGCTAGTTCGTTGGTTGCCTGTGGACAGTCCGTGGGCAGTCCGCGGGGAATGTGTGAAATTCCTATGAAATGTACAACAAAATACAAGAATGTCAATCGTCGGGACACGGGCACCTCGGAAGGTATCGGGAAGGCCACCTATCTATGCGCCAAAATATTCATGATGGGTGTGTTGAGACGAGGGAGCAATGGCGTGTATCATGAAAGCGAGGCCCACACCAAATTACAGAGAGATATTCCGACATCCCCTAGTTCCCGACCGTGTCACGGAATGTCGGGGAGATGAACGCACATAAACACGACAAAATGAGGCCGATTCCAGCGTGAGGTACCATCCGCGCCACCGCTTCACAGCAGTGCCATTCATGATATTAAAAACAATCCATATGTTATACAAGAGGGGCTTCGCCGCGGTGGGGTGAAGCACACCAGAGACTCCGCGCACGCCAGTACTGGTTTAAGGCGTACAGGCATGCAACTCGAGGCTATCAGTGCCACAGAGTACTGCCAAGGGGTGCATTATGAAAAAAAAGAAATGAGTAATAGAAGAAAATAAAACGCAGGAAACAGAAGAACAAAAAAAAAAGCCATCGGGCACAACAACAAGTACTACTGTTTTGACATCGTTCGTACAGCGGCCAGCAGCAAGCACTGTAAAGTACCACGTACGAGACGCTCGGCGTTCGTACTACTGCTGAATACTTCGTATACAGATAGCCACAAAACAGATACTAGTAGATAAGCAGCAGCAGTCGATCGAGCAAATCGACAGTACAAAGCCCCAGCGATTACGTTGGTGCAGGAAACTCAGCAGCAAGCAAGCAGAAGCAACAGCAAAGCGTACTACAGGTATCGTACGAAAACTACGCTGGCACGAGACCCCCGTCGAGATGCCAAAGAACTATCGAAATATGTACCTGGTATCAATTACGAGACGGTACTCGTGCAGCTTCCGAAGCAGATGAATCGTTGTTTCAGCTTTAAAGTGCGGAGACATCTCACCGAGAGAGAGGGTGACTTGCATATTATAACCATGCTCACGGGAGTCAGCATCAAAATAATATCGCAGGCACAGCAAGAGCAGCAGCAGCACAAGCAGTAGAACAGCGCAGCAGCAGCAGTATAAGTAGCACATACATAGCAGCAGCAGCAGAGCAGCGGCGTGACAGCGGCAAGAGCAGCCGCAGTAGTGGCTATGAACCACAGTATTTTCAATGACGTTTTGACGCGCCAAAGGCAGTCCTGACGGGGCAAAGATAGGCCGTCAACCGAAATCCGTGAGAAATACGTACTGGTCGCGATCAGTATCGGGTATCGATCACTCTATCTACTCGTCGAATTCAATGTCGACCACTCATACATTTGGTACAATTCGCAGCTGGCGTGTTTGAGATGTTTCTCGCGCCCCGTTTGGGCACTGCGCGAGCGTGGCAGACGCCGTCTCTACAGCAAGCAGTAGGCACGACGAGGAAAGGTATAAGCATACCCTCGAGGGTCAGCAGCGACACATGTTGCAGGTTAAGCGTAACGCGTACATACAGGCATACATGTACTCGTTCATAACATTTTTTTTTCCCTTGGCAGTTGCATAAAAAAACAAAACGCCTTCACGTCACAACCAAAACTCCACGATGCATGTGACACTGATTGTCAATGGGATTGTCATTCCCATTGCTGTCGGCCAGTGTGCTGCTGTGCGTATAAAACTGTTTTCGTAAACACCGTTTGTACCTTCACCACCTTCCCGCTCGTCCCGCGGCGTAGCCTCGTCCAATTCGGTCAAAACCAAATAATACATCCTTTCTGTCTTACGGAGTCTGGTCGCCCGGCGTGCACAGCAGCCGAAGAGGCTCGTGGCGTTCGTTTCGCGACCATAT
>JBBMHQ010058054.1:1755-15925 GCA_037834295.1 Postelsia palmaeformis
CGACTACTATGTGTGTCGTCTCCTTCTGCCGCTGTGCCAGCCGCAGCAACAGACGAGCGAGATAGTCAAAGCCGCACCCCGCTCACTGTTGATAGGGTGGCCATGGAGGCTACTACGATGGGCGTCCGTGAGGCGGCAAACCTTGCGGAAGAAGACGTTGGAGCGGGTAGCCCGGTAGTGGGGGAGGAGCAGGAAAAATCCGCGGGAGGAAGTGAAGGGGCTATCGCGGACGGAGACCGCCGGCGCAGTCACGAGAGCCCCGAAGGGGAGCGGCAGGAGGAGATGAAGGGAAGTCACACAGAGAGTTTGAAGGCGCCACCTGTCCCGAAAGTGCGGGAAAAAATCGTGGAGAGGGTGGTGGTCGAGGAGAAGGTACGTACGCATACGGGGCGGCACGGGAGAAGAGTCAAGCACATGTCACACATGTATGAGTAGAGTACCAGCTATATAATAACGTACACAGGGCGGCACGGCAGAAGATGCAACCACGCGAAACACATGTACGAGCAGAGCATACAAAGGAATGCGTCATTCGACGCGTGTTGACGAGGGGATAACGGACTGGAGTCTTCTCTTGCGACATAAAAAAGTTTTACACGAACCGTAGTGGCGTGGGGACGGGGGAGGAGAGCCTACCATGCGACCCCGGATCTGACTTATGATTACAGTAGAAGGGAGGGATAAGGGAAGGGCGAAGACAATACACGGGATGAAACGAAGCAAAACTCGAGTAGAGTATACAACTGCCCAACCCCACCCACCTGGCGCTTTCGAATGTCCTCGGACGAGTGTCCTCGGACGAAAAGGCAGTGAGTGAGCGATGCTGTACGGTCCTGTTCGGTGCGCAGGTGATAGTGAAGGAAGTGGAGGTAGAGGTGGAGGTGGAGTCGCAGCAGATGGCGGGAAAGAGGCAAGCCCTGGAAAATTACAGCAGAGCGGTGGAGGAGCAGCGTAATCGTCTCGGGCAGGTTCGTGGCGGGGACTGTTCGTTCGCTCAGGAGTTGCCTGCATGTATACTCCCACTCAAATGCCGTCCCCGGACGGTGGTTACCAACCCCACACGACTCTCTACGTAAAAGCAAGGATCGTATTGGTGCTTATTTAATATCTAAACGGTTCTTTCATATCTAGACAAAGTGGTCATTCCCGGACACAGTGGCATGGTATAAGCATGGAAGCATCGATACTACCGTAGGATACAGCGCCATGGCACAGCAGGGACACATATTGTGTTTATCAGAGAACCCCCCCGGCAATACTCGTACAAGATCTGGCGCCAGTGAGGTAGCGGAATCGCAATCGTTGTTTTGTATATTTCTCATGCGTCGATTCAATTTTAAAAGTCGTGGCGATGCGGTTTGTGTGACAACGTGTGCGGTATCAATCAATTGACATGTCGTATCATCCAGCAAGCTGGTGAGATAGTTTGAAGTTCGCCCTCGTGTACGTGGAGATGCCGTTTTAACTTAGTTTTAATGCCTGCTCTACTCGCACACACGTCACTTGTCAGGAGCTGGAGACATCCGTTATCCGGGCAGATGTGGAAAGGCAGGCCAGAGAGGGAATGGCCAAAAAGCTCGATGCACTACAAACCAAGGTAAACTACCCCCCCGCGCACGCTCTTGTAAATTGTGGTGCAACATACAACCGTCCGGGGTAAACCCTCGCTACGCGCTACTGGTCAAAGTATATGTATCCACCGTCCCCATTTTTCCGCCTGGAAAAGTTGATGATAACCGAGAATCGAACTCGTGCACATCATGGATTGGTCGCATTGAACGCTTACTACCGCCATTGAAAAAAACAAACACGTGCATGTTTTGGTCAGAAGGAATAACCTATTACTAGTATACCACCCAGCGCTAGCCCCCGTCCACCCGCCCTCTGCTCCACTTAAAGGCATCACACCAAACTGAACTCTTCGTCTCGCTTGCCTTGATTTTATTTTCCTAGCAGCTCTGTCAAAAGGAACAGCGCACCCTTGCTTCTTGCCTATCTTGTGTCCGTCGCCGCATATTCTTATCCCGGCCTGAGATAAACTACCGCTGGTCGGATATATGATTAGGTGATCGGTCTGTCCTCCTCGAGCGAGGACCGACGCCAAGTGAGGAGAAGGTCGATGGCGGCAGGGGATGCTTCGAACATAAACGAAGGCACCGAGAAGAGAGGGATTACGTCACCGGCGACTCCGCCGGGGGTCGACGACCCGGAAGTTATTATCGCCCGAAGAAATGCGGAACATCGGCGCATGCAGGCAAGCTCTATTCTCGAGCGACAGACGCACCGCCAATCGTTGCCTGTGCGTTTTTATCTACTCGCCATGTGAATTCTACGAGTATTAATATTGACAGGGATATCGCTTGCCTGAAGTGTTCTGCCTATCGGTCAAGCTTCTGAAATTAACTCTTCTGGTTGGTCGTCAAAACAATGGTTGTCAAGTTAGGTCATCCACGGGTGAGGGTGGGATCGCTTTCAGATGCAGGCAAGCACTACGCGTATGTATACACATGGCGAGTAAAGCACCGCCAACGTTGTCTTCCTCTTGCAGATCAGTCAGGGTCATACATAATGTAATATACAATAGGAAAGAACGGCGACGAGAGGTGGAAAACACTCTGCATCGTATACTTTGAGCCATCTCTCGTTTGACCCCGAGAAAACGCTCTAGCAAGAAGGCATCCATCTGGCGGTTGAACCGGCTCCTTCCCCCGCCGTTACATCACGCTCTCGCTCCTTCTAACGATCCCGATCTGACTATTTTCAGGCCAAATTGAGGCAGAAGCGCAGGAAGGAAACTCAGCTCGAGCTAGAGCGGGTGCGTGCCTTGGAGGAGAAAGCGGAGGTACGCGTATACGGGGTTGAGTAGGGTGACGTAGGTAGCGGGGGTGTTTCGTTTTTACTTTTAACCTGTTCATTGTAGACCGCCGCCCTCGAATCCCAGCAGGTTTAATTGACAAACGCGCAGACTCTCAGCGTGTGTGTGCAATGGTCACCGGGAGAAAACAGGGACAAGTGGTAAAAGGTATTGGACTATATGGCTCTTGTTTTTCGTGTTGGCGAGGTTAGTATCGTGTGTGTTTCCAGTGAGATCTTGACACTCTGTGTTGGTTGTGCAATTAGTACTGTTAATATTTAACAGTACTGTCAGCGTATGGGCGTTGAGATCCAAATACGTATATATTGTGATGTGCAGTCTGCAAGTAGAATGTACTATTCTCGTAGCTCTAGATCGTAGCATTCGATTGAGGGGGCGCGTTGCAAGTACAGCTCATACTTTTTTACGCATTTTATTTCGTAGATTATAATACAGTGGTCATGCACAACCACGGTATAGCAAGAGTGATATGGATGTACCCACATTGTGACCGTTTTTACACGGACCTGCGTATGTATGTTGTCACATTTGTGCTCACGGTCGTTCCATATTACCGCTGCCAACGCGCAGGTCTCAACATGTTGTACCATTCTGCATTCTGATTTTTTAAGCATCAGATTTCTACACTATGAGCGTTAGCTACTGACTGACATCACGGGGGCGTGTCAGCGTACGGGCGTTGAGATCCATATACGTATATAGTGTGATGTGCAGTCAATACGCACTGCTACGAGTAAACGTGGCGTTTTATGATAGATGCGGAGAAATACGATGTGCGGCGAGACTGGAGCTTGTTCTTTCTTGCCGACGCACTGTATTCAACTTACCTCTACCATGCTGATCGTAATACAGGATCACGTAACGTTGCATAGAACATTACGAGTACGCTACATAGAACGTTGCAGGGACATTGCTGGCAACGGCTCAGAGAACCTTGACGGGCTGCTGTAGAATACACCTGCCCGTAGCATAGGCATTGTCTCGTGATCAGGTGATCACATCGCCCACCTCGAACACTCTCACCCTCTCTCTCTCTCTCTCTCTCTCTTCTCCTTCCCTCTTTTCCTCTTGATCTCTGAGATCAAGATTCCTTTCATAGTGGCCACATAAGCGCCAATTTCCAACCATCTCTTTTCTTCATCACAAGTGATCTTTACAGACACTTCGGTGCCGCCTCTGCATCTCTCCTCATACAAGACAGAGCCTCGACATGCAGTATTGTTTCAGGCCATGGGCCTCGTTCTTTCAAGTACGAGTACGTGGGTACTTTGCTGATTTTCCACCCATGGAGTTACGCGTAAACCCTCAACCGCCTGAGATTTTCCCTTCACTACCTCATCCGGTGCGCTATTTTTCGTTTCAAAACCCTAACACTTCACGACATATACTGACACAAATTTGTATAAAACATCGCAGTTTTTTCGTGTGAATTTCCGAGCCCATCGGAGGTAACATCTCGAGTTTCTATCAAGAAAACGTGTCTGTTTCTGTTTCCATCACGGGGTGTCGTCCGCGTTGACCTGCGATTCGTCGCAACGACGAGGAACTTTTACGACAGACGCGATTGCACTTTCCGCAGTCAGACGTGCGCGCGTACCAACCAACCGATCCTCCATGTCTCCCAACTTTCAGGTGGAGAAGGAGATGGCAGATATGGTGGGGCAAGCCGAGGAAAAAGAACGAAGGCTCAACAAGTCCCGCAAGAGGCTGGAGAAAAAGCTGGTGCGCAGGGGACTTAACTAACGCCCCCCTCCCTCACATGATATATACGTCGGGTTGGCGTCGGTCGGCAGCGACACTGTAAAACATGCCGCTCACTACGTGAGCTAGACAACGAGCATAGCGTTTTTTTGCATTATTTTGGCGGTCGGTCACAGCTAGTTGTCGAGTTAGATCATTTGTGCGAGGTGAACAACATTTACTCCGCGTAAGTAGGAATAATCGTATCACGTAGGGTTTATGGTAAGGCACCCAAGAGGCAATTACACAGCACCCCCATTGTTGTCTTTGGAAATGCCTATACCGGAAAATGAACCAATTCGTTGACGCTGTTATCCATATGCAAGAAAACCCGCCTCACAAACGGTTCTTCGTAGGATGCAGCTCACCCCTCATGCGACTCGCCGGACACCTCACGGCGCTTCGCGCTTGGTGCAAGCAACGCCTGCCTGGTCGGTGAAAACCCGACGTGCTCCGTCTCGGCATTGTAGGGATGCGAGGGTCTATGGTTATACGACTACGGCCATGCATGAAATCGAGTACATATTATCTCCTATCGAGTACACCCCCCCCCCACATGTTTCGCGTCCTTCCTTCCTCCCTCCCTTCCTTCCGAGAGTCGCCAACCGTCATGCTCACGAACGGCACTTTCGTACTGCCACGTGCCCGTTGTGTTTACGCACGTTCGTGAAAAAGGCGAACACACGAAGAAGCAAGACCAAAATGGTGCTTTTATTTTGCCCTCGAATAGCGTTATGCTGGTACGTACAATGGTCGCGTAGTAGTTTTGAAAATATTTTGTTCAAGGGACGATGTTACGTGGGTGTGTCATGGGGTGGCATTCTCAGTCGTGGACAAACGGGCAAGATATTTATAATGGCGAGTGGGCTCATCCCAATCTCTATACCCCCCCGCGCACGTGTAGGAGGCGACACGCGAGGAAATCGACGACCTCGCGATGGAGCACGAGGCAGAGCGGGAGGAGCTGCTGGACTCCATTCGGAATCAGAACAAAGAGCTACAGCTGTGGGAACAGGTGCGTCAAAGCTATCGTACATCTGGCTCAGGACCTCTGTTCATGTTGAAGACGGAACGGAATGACCCCGACACACACCCTTCACCACAGCTCCGAGGATTACAGCCCTTGTGGCTAATAAGCTAACGTCGGTTTCCGCATACCTCCCCTGCGACAAATATTTTTATGCGATACGTTGTTGTAGTTATCGTACCTGTGCACCTGTTTCAGTTTAGTTTTCCCTTCTCTTCCGTTGCCATTGATAGGTATGAAGATGCCTTTGATTTGTTTGTATTCCCTCCACAGTAGAGGGCGGGGCGTCATGTTTAGGACCTTATTTTTTTGAGCCACTCAGTGCCACTCTGCCACGTGACTACAATACGTACAGTACCCAATTTTATTAGCTCTCTTTGAGCTTTTCTTTTCAAGCCTTTTGTTTCTCGCGGTGTGTATGTCCGTACCGCCATATGGGAATGGAATTGTTATGTTACTCTGTGCCAGTAAAATATTTGAAAACTTATCCGATTTCTGAGCGAAGCACAGAGTCACTCGCCCGAGTGGCGCGAGCGCGGTAGTGGAAAGGTGGGGTAGCCTTTCCTACCGCAGCTCCAGTTTCGGTTGAGTCTCACCCGTCACGCGTTTCAGGTGTGGTGCTGTCAACCTGTGAGTGTAGAACCTGAACGGCTCACCTCCCTCGGTGCGCGCGCTTCCACTTCTTCCTGCGTTTGTATTCCATGAGGTCTTGAAGCAGGAGAGCTACTCGAGTAGGCACCCATGGAGCGATGAAGGGATACGCGTTATACGTGTTTTCATAAATGAAGGGTTTTTTTTCTCCTCTCCTCCCCACGCGTGCTGCCGTACGAGTGCTTTTGTTTAAGGTGTTGCAGCAAAGAGCCCGATCTCTGTACGCGCGCTTCGCTTGCGCGATTTACATTGCTCCGTTTGCGATCATCAGTCGAATAGTCTTTACGTCCGTATTGTGTAGCGTTCGCGGGAAACACACGAACCATAAGGCGTGTAGACTGCCGAGACTTCGGGGACCTTGTCATCCTCGACACCTCCGCCCGTGTGAAACTGCTTCCTCAACCCGTTTCCTTCCTCTGGCGTACCAACCATCCTGCGCGAAAGCTTTGTAGTCTAGAAAAATCGCGACTATTAAACGATATTGTATTCCTCCTGCCGCTGCCCCCCGCCTGCGCCGTGCCCCCCCCCCCCTCTTTGACCATCAGGTAGCTAGACAGATACTGCCGTCAAAGGAGATTGCCCGTATCTGGGAAAGAGGGGAGTACGACGAAGACGAGCAGACGTGGGTGCTGCCGCGCATCAAGCCTCGAGCAAACTACGCAGGTGAACCTTGCAAGCTCCCTCTTTTGGGACCCATGGGCGCTGGGACCAGCGGGGGAGGCGTTCTCGATGACGACGCAAGCAGCCAGGTTAGTGGTGGAGGTAGTGGTGGCTCAAGAAGAGCCCGAAGAAGGGGTGGAGGGAGAAATGGGTGCGTCGAAATGAGGGGAAGCGGAAGCGGGGGCGCGATGGAAGGCGGCGGCAGCGGTAGAAGGGCGTCGATGGGGGGTTGGCCGGGCAAGGGGGACACCGCCAGCGGGGGTGAGGAAAGCGGCGGGAAGAGAAGACGGAGCGTCGTCGGGGGCCGAGGAGGGGCCAACGAGGATCGGCCACCGCGCCGTGCGGGGGATGGGGCCGGGCCGAAAGAAGGAGGCGTCGGTGAGGGGGTAACGTTTTCGTGCGATAATTGATGGGGACATGGGGTATTCTTGGTTGGGGCTACCAAGCATATTTCGGACCACCTTCCGTGCAGTGCTGCACGGAGGTTGAAAACATGGTCTTGTTCCAAAACATTGCTCCTTTGTGTTTCACATACGACCTCTGTGCCTGTGGGAGTAGGTATCGCGACGTTGTTCCATTGGTCGTTGCAAACAAGCATGGAGTCACAACATGCCCCGCACGCGAAACCGGCAATACGGTCGATCATCCATTCGTAGGTACAGGGTGCATTCAAAGTACACGCGATAAACGTCACTTTGAGTCTCCACATAATATGTGTATCCGTCGTTTTTCTTTCAGCGAACGCCAGGAATTTCTACACACTTTTCTTTCCCTGCCGGTGACGCTGCCCTTGGAATACGGCAGGCATGTTTAATGACGTCGAAAAATCTTGGGAAGGGTTTGCGGGTAGGGAACCCGGAAGATCGAGAAATAGGAGTGCAGCCGACGCCCGGGAGGACATTAGCTCGCCGACCCGAGAAGATCGCTACAAGGGACTGACACCTCCTATCAGCCCGGCACAGGTGAGCAAAAGTAGACGAGGGCGTGGTGTGACTAGGGGGCTGTACTCATGCCATGCATGAACCTAGCCGTATGACCAAATACCTTTATGTGACCAGGTAGGGGGAGGAGGGGGTTCAGGCATATATTAAGGGGTCTTAACTCTTTACATCGTACGCAAGGCGTGGCGGACGGGGGGGGGGGGTCTCGTGCGGGAGGTTAGTCGTTTGACGCGCTCACTAAACTTGGTGTGCTGGGTTTTTGCGATGTTCAGGGTTGGTGGATTGACGGGAAGATTTTTTCTGCAGCATATGATGCCCCATGCAAAAAGGAGACTATTACGGGGGACTATAGTTAATAGGGCCGATTATTGTTAGTAAAAATAGGTAAATGTAAAGGTTTTTGTATGGACCGTAGGTTCTATTAACTATATTCCTCCGTAATAATCACGTTACTGGCCCGAAACTTAAGGATCCTCTCCACACTAGAAAATAACCAAACGGTACTTGCACTTCGGGACGGACTGGTACGTAACAATCGGAACCAATAACCCGTTCTAGGTTTTTGCTGCATACAGTACCCTCCCTGCACGGGGTAACAAAAAAAACTATCCATTGACGTGATACCTAAATACGTCCTGTGACCGACTGCGCCGTCCTCGGCACCCTTACCTCTGCGTACTTCCTTACCACACGAGGGGCGAATGTCTAGCCCGTACCAGCTTCAGCCAGCACACGCTTCGCTTGGGCAAGGGGATCAGTCACATCCCCGGTCCCAACAGAGCAGGGGCTCCGTCGCGGACGGGTCTGACTCAAGCAGGTGCGCCCGATTATTTTCTTAAACCATCCCGACAAAAGCGGGATTCGTCCGTGAAACGTTGATGTAACGGATGAAACTGGGCGTTTCGAATACTACCACAGTACGAAAGGGACTCCTACCGTTGTCCAGCCCTCGAAACAACCAACTAAGCACTGCTCGTTGGATGTCTCTCGAGTGTTCGGCTGCGAACCGAAAGTCTGGCAAGCAGCGAACACCGCAGCCGCCCACCGTCACCGCCGGCCAAATGGTCAATCTCCACTCAGAGATTCATTGTGATAGCATGATTTTACCCTGGTGCACTGACAATGAAAGTACCCCCCTACACGCTGAACCCCCGAACAACGTAGCAGGCGGCCTTCAAGCTACCGGGATTCCGAGAGGTTGTCTTCCTCTGCGGCGGGCGCCTGGGGGTTTTCGGATGACGGAAGTCGCGGAGGAGAGGTCGACTTTCCCTCCCAGGGGGGTGGCGGCGGCCGGGCAGATCGCTGTCCTTCGCGGCAGGGGGGCACGAGAACTGGGTAAGACGGCCTTGCTCGGCGACTCTTCGCACAAGAGTGGGGAGGGAGGGAGGGTTTATCCATGCAGCACAAGCATACACCCCGGGGGGGAAAATGGGGAAGTAGATTGCCGTGGCCGTTAATGGCGTCCACACGGCGAGGTTTAGGTAGCAGAGATAGATGTAGGAGGATGGAGGCCGACGCGGCTCTTTCGCTAGATAGGGAGGCTGGTGTGCACGAGTAAGTTGGAATGCCAGGTCTTCTGACGGATTGAGCACGAGTACTGGGCCAATTATGCCGTCTACTGCTGTTCCCTCGTGACATATGAAATGTTGCTCACCTACGTTTGACACGTGGTGACATACCAGCACGTATACTCATGAGCTGCGCCCGATTGATCCACGCTGATCACATACGGTATCAACTCCCTCACACACGTACTGGTTTCCAGCATTCCCACCCAGGGGTATCACTGGCATCGAGACACCAAGCGATACCAAGTTACCAAAGCGGAAAAGGAATTACCTCAATGCCTCTGCGCCACCTATCGCGTCTACGTGGCGTCTGCCACCCTTTGCTGTGTGTGTGTGTTTGTTTTCTTGCCTTTGAACCACCTCGCACCCTCCCTCCGCCCCGCCCCCCCGCCACATACACGCAATTCCGTTCCCCGGGGTGCAGATCCAGGGCTACGTCTGGCAGCAGGCTGGGGCGTGAACAGCGTCAACTACACCAAAACGCCTCTTCCTCGGGACTGGGGGAACACCGCGGCGCCGCTCCCGAGGACTCATTTCACCACCAACTCGCCGAGGCTAGTATTTCTAACGGCTACGACGCCAGCTTTGTAACCGACGGCAATGGCGAGGCAACGAAGCACGCGGATGCGCCTGGGGGCGGAGGAGACAGAACACGGGTGAAGTCTCGCCGACGAAAACTGAGGGCATCTACGGGAGAAAATAGGGGGGGTGAGGAGGAAGCTGGGGCGATGGCGGAAAGGGGTGACGGCGGCGGCGGCGGCGGCAAAAAAGAGCGCAGGTCTAAGAACGAGGGCAGAGGAAGAAACGAGGCGGACGCCATAGAGGGAGGCGGAGCAGAGAGGGACGCGGCCAGCTGCCCTTCAATCCTAGACTCGGCCCTTTGGAAGGGTGGGAGAGAAGGAGATGAAAGGGCTCGGGACGGAAGAGAAGGGCGTAGTATTCCGCCTTCCGGATCGAGCGTAGACTACGACTTCGGGGGCTAGGTAGTTAGAGAAAAAACTTTCATCCATCAGCTCCACGTTTTTTAGAGCGAGCGCTGAACCGCAAACTTAACTCAGGGTTCCGAGTGATCTGAAAGCACGCGATGTGGGATACCCACAAACACACAAGTGAACAAGGTGCCCTGGTGGTGTTTTGCAGAGAACTCTGCTGCAAGCCATCGAAGAGCGGAAAAAAACCCCGTGAGAGTGCCTTTGGGAGAAGTGTATTGCCCCACGGCCATGCCTCGAGCGCGAATTACCACAGGAGGGTTGCCCACACACTAGACCATGCACCATGCATGGCTTGTACTTGTTGCACGAAGGAATGTGCGCATTGCATGTACCTGTGGTAGTCAAGAGATATCGCCGGCCCCGATTAGTTGGTTTTGGCCCTCTGTTTACCTACGTGGCCTCCAAAATAACCTCCGGCCTCCACGTGTGGCGGCAGAAGCGCAAGGGACTCGCGTCGTGACTCAGCTTATCGATGCAGGTGCACTGTTCACATCCCATTGTATGTTTCCATCGAACGGTTCTAATCTATACTTGAAACGCATTTTATAATACGTCCTACATAAAAGTACGTGTGAAGTCGCTCGTACGACGGTCCAGCCTGGAACAAAAAAAAAGGCACACTGGGCATCGGCACGCCAACGGCATTCAGTGGCGCTGCAAATGCACTTTCGTTTGGTGTTTAGTTATTTCTGCTGGGGTTTATCTCCAGCAACTCTCATCGAAAAGTCTAGCATGACATAGCAAAACCTTGCCTGTGGCTCGGATACACCACCCCAGCTGATCGCTCTCCAAATCGCTGGGGACCGCTTCTAACTACAAGTACTACAGGAGGCATTCGAAGGAACTCTGCTTTTCAACTGCTCGAGAGGTACTGCGCTCGTCATCTGAAACAGAAAAAAGGGGACGCCCGCAGGGTGGATCCCTTTCCGAGATAGCCTCATAGTTTTACTGGAAGTCAGTGATTGAATTTCACTCCGCAAGCGATATCGCAGCTCTACAACAGCACGACAAAGTAGAAAGAGGCTAGGAAAAAACAGACTATCCCCCCGGCCTATCGTTGGAAGCGAGGTGCACCGTCGACAACGACATCAATTTTCGCTCGTGTTTATTCTACCGGAGTACCTACTCTCTGCGACGATGTGCCGCCTTGATTGCCAGCCAATTAACGCGGGAGTCGTCACCCTACGCGAGAGTCCCCGGCTGGTCGCAGCAGGAAGCCTCATTGATCCCAAACTATACACGAAGTACGAATTAACCTACCATGCGATCTTATAACAGTGGCGATCTTCCAAGTGGTCTAGTGGACCAACCAACAACGGCGGGAAAAAGTCACGCCTCGGCGTCTGCCGGGAGGTAAATCTCGGGCGTAAATATGCCGTGGAAGCTGGTGCCCATATGCCAAGGGATGTGCGCTACGAACAGAGGCGGGGCATCCACTTTCTGCGCGTCCAGCACTTCGACATCGGTGGTATGTTTCTTGGCATTGTCTTCAGGGTTTCACATTCACAGGAAAAGCGGTAGAGGGGCGGGGACAAGAGGGGACGGGGCGCACAGACGAAGGAGGGAGGCGTTACGGACCCACCACGAGACTATAAAGAGTGAATATAGGGTGGAGTAAGTCATCGCCAAAGGACAAGCTCTCCCCGAAGGATACTGCGCGGCCACCCGGTTCACGGTGTACATCTGTATGTATTCATACGCAGCGATAACTCGTAACATTGCACTATAATTTCAAAAATACTAGTCACAATCATTCCATCTGTCATGCAAGAACATGGAAGAGGGGGGAACGCGGGTGATACTATTGACCTAGCGTAATTTACTGCTCGCGCTGTAAGAAGGATCGGGTTCGTCGGTCTCACACAGTAAGGCCAGCGTAAATACAGCCAGCATATAAGCGTGATTATCGCTTGTAGTCAACCGACAAGACGATACATGTAGCCGCGGTGCCCCAGACACAGCATTAGGTCGAATTGAAGTTAATGCAATTGAGGAGGCCGGCGGAGGTTGGAAACAAAACCAGGCGACGAAAATCGCACCGCGTCAAGGGTTTGCGCGGCAGAATACCCAGCTACCGCCGCCGCCGCGTGTTCGCAGAGTTCAACCGATCCATTCAAACGGCAAGCCGCAAGTCTCGGCTGATAGGCGCATCAGGCACGTCGCTCGCTCTGGCTGTCGAGCTAACGAGGTCTGTACACATCAATCGCTCCGAGAGAGATCCGACCCACACGACCTCCCTCCTAGGCCGATCTCTCGCCGCAGTCCACTCACAGACAAGGACGATGAGGTAACCGTCGCCTTCCTGAGCGTCCTCCGACCTCGGAACGAAAATTGGCTCTCCGCTGTACCGCAGCTCGCCGAAGTCCTGCCGCCAAGAGATCCGTAAAACCGAACGACCACGAAGCCCGCGAAAAAACATTAGGGTATCCCAGTATGTGCGACCGAAATATGCCGGCAGAGGGAAGCGGGGGAGGCAGGGGGGCGTACTCATTTGTTGCTTTCCTTAGTCACTTGGCCATTGACCACGCATCCCTTTCGAGACAAAGCAAGGCGCGGGGGGGGGGCGTATGCAGTGGTTACTCGCCTTTGTCCTCTGACCATTGACTTCGCATCCCATCCGAGACCAAGGAGGTACGACGGACACGATAACAGAAGGGCGGTAGGTACGAGCGTGTCGAATTTTGACAGCGGCTAGAGCCGTAGTTGGAGAAACACGCGCCTTATCTTTAACTGGGCTGTGTGCTAGTAGCCCGGGGCTGTGGCTTCCTTGGAGCTGATCGTTCTCTGCTACCAGAGGCGAACTTGTTAACTAAACATCTCGTTTTCTTCTTTGTTTATTTCGTTTGTAACATCGGCGGCGAAAAAAGCAAAACGGCCCCCTTTAGCCCCTCGCCGGCACACCAGCGAGCGGTCAAAGCAGGGTTTGCAACTCCCCGCAGTCACTCACTTCGCTAAGTTTCTACCTGGCACCTGTGACCTTAAGGCGATTGATTGCGTGTGGCCGCCCGGAACCGTTCGCATCGCATCGCAAGTAGAGAAAAAACAGCACACGCAAACTCGAGGGTGAACCACTCGGGCTCGCCAAAGCATCTATTTGAGCGTGGAACAAAGCGAGCACTTACCATACAAGCTTCGCATAGGGAAGGCAGGGAGGCCGACGGAGACAATCATGACTAACCGCTCAGAGAACGGTAGCCAGAGCATCCGAGGGCTGGAGATACGGGGCATCACATCGCGCTCAGTCAAATGGCACACACTGCTTTGGACACGACTAGACCATCAAGTTCAAATCTAACTCACGTGCGTTTGCCATGCTGCCTCGCCGGTTGCCTGCAAATCACACCGCTGCACACAGTTGGTAAATCCAGCGTCCTCAAGGATGGCATTCGTGTATACGTACCTGTGGGGCTTGCCAACGAATCGGAGGTCTATCTGCGTTTCGCGAGCGCAACCAATAATCGATAGTGGGGCGCATCGAGGGAGGCATTCGGCGGGGAAATGACAAGAAGGGAACGGGGGGGACGGGGCGTACACACACTTAGCATTCGTCTCTGTTTATAATGATATAGTGCTTCGGCCCACACACGCCTGTGTGCCCACGACCTGTGACCAGAACAGTATTACTTTTCGCTGCCAACGATCATTCAAGGTAAGCATTGGATTGGATGAGGCCTCATGCTCCGGCGCAGACGGGCCTCGCCCGGGATAAACCCCGC
>JBBMHQ010058065.1:0-15919 GCA_037834295.1 Postelsia palmaeformis
ATATATATATATATATATATAAGGGAGGCGTTGCGGCAGGCTAACGCCCACCTGCGGCTCCGCGCATGCCCGTAAAATGGCTGAGAGCGCCCAGGTATGCGATTCGAGGCCTCTTTCGTTCTGCGGTAGTACTGCTAAGGGGTCTATTTAAAAAAACTGAAAATGAGTGAAGAGAAAGAAAACGCTGGTAACACAAGAATGACAAACATTGCCATCCACCAACCGGCACAACCACGCATAATTCGTTCATACAGCAGCGAGCAACACTTCAAAGGAACACTCGGGCGTCCGTACTTGTATACTGCGCACCTAGTATACAGATAGATGCGAAACGGTTGGTTGAGCAGCAGTCAATTGAGTTCGTCGGCAGTACGAAGCGCCGGCGATTATGTTGGTGCAGCAAGCTCAGCAGCAGCATAGCGCACAAGTACATATCATACGGAAACTAAGCTCGCAGGAGATCTCCGATGAGATGTCAAACAACTGTCAATCACGGTAGTACTTGCACAGCTTCCGAAGCAGATGGATCCGCTTTCCAGCTTCAAGATGCGGAAACACGTTACCGACAGTGGTCGACTTTAGTTATAATTATGCTCACGGCGGTCAGTAGCAAAAACATATCGCAGACATAGCAGCAGCAGTACAACAGCACAACAGCAGCATATACATAGCAGTGGGAGAACAGCGGCAGGATCAATAGCAGGACCACATCATGCACTCCCGAGGCTGCGCCTGGCACAGCAGTCGGGTCAAGGGAGCCCGTTGGCGCACGAGGAAGGAAAGAATAATAATATATCTCAGGCCGACCTACTCCCTGCGTGAGCAGCAGCGGCACGTAACAGCAGCAGTAGCAGCAGCGAAGCAGCGGCAGCAGTAGCAGCAGTAGCACATCACGCGCGCCCGAGGCTACCCTCGACACAGTATTTGAGGCAAGGCAGCAAGTAAAATCAAGTTGTGGGTTCGAGTCTCACTTGCTGCATGTTCGTGCTCCTAGAAACTTTTTCTTGCCGAAACAATTGACGACCGGAAAGCGCGAGCGTGTGAGTAAGCAGAATTCGATGAGTAATCGACGAGCGTTTGGAGTACTGAACCCTCTGCGCGATAAAAACAAAAGCCCCCCCCCCCCCCCCCCCCCCCCCCCCCCCCCCCCCCCCCCCTCACCACGGCTTATCCAGAAGCTGGAAAGTAAAAGTGATATTGTTAAATATCAATGCAGAAATACCGAACCACATCCTAAATGTTCAGCGACGAAGCGTATCGCAGGCTGCCCTACTCCATCGAGGGAGCTGCGTGAGTGAGCAGCAACAGCAAAACACCACAACAGCGGTAGCACGTAGCAGCAGCAGTAGAAGCAAGCAACACATCACGTACGACCGAGGCCACCTTGGGGGCAAGAAAACATGATGGTCGAGGGCGCAACCAAAATAGTAGGCTCGGGACACTGTCGATGAGCGGGAAAACTCGCCCCTGGATCGTAAATTATCACATATTATTTTTGTACGCGGAAATGCAAGACAAAATCTTTTTTTGTCTTAGTCGACTCTATCTACTCGTACGCGGGAGAAAATCATCGACATGCACTCCATTCACTTGTGCTCGTACTGTGCGGGGTCGAGAGAGAATCGTCACCATGCACTCCATTCGGCCCCACAGTAGCAGTTGATTTCGACGAATTCGGGGAGAAACCATCAGCATGTACTCCAGTCATCTCTCTCTGCAGTCGTAGGCTGGGGCGGGAGGAGATCAACAACATGATCTCCGCTCGTCTCTACCGCAGTAGGCAGAGGCGGCAGGAAATCATCAGCATGCACTCTTTTCGTCTGTACAGCAGCACGCAGAGGCGGCAGAACATGATAGACACGCACTACATTCGTCTCTACCACAGTAGGCGAAGGTAGGAGGGAATCGCCACCATGCACTCCATTCTTTTTTACCACAGTAGACGGAGGCGTGAGGAAATCGTCAACATGCACTCCGTTCGTCTTTAAAGAATATGACGTAGACGGAGGCGGGAGGACAGCTTCATCATGTCCTCCATTCGTACATACAGAAATAAACACGACGATGAAAATCATAATTATTCCCTCGAGGGCCAGCAACCAAAACATTATGCAGGGTGAGCTGCCCCGTGAGGGGAGCTGCGTGAAGGTGTAGAAAAGACACGACGCCGTCGCTGTACCTTGTCGTAACCCGTGCATGTGTCTCTACAGCAGTAGACGGAGGCGAGAGGAAATCGTCAATACATGCACTCCATTAGTCTCTAGAGTCACGTACGGGACACTCGGTGTCCGTACTGTATACTTGGTGTGCAGATGGCCAAAAAATAGATAGTTGAGCAGCAGTCAATCGAGCTTATCGACAGTGCGAAGCGTCGGCGAAAACGCTGGTGCAATAACCTTAGCAGCAGCAAGCAGCAGCAGCGTAGCGTCAGGTACGTACTATACGGAAACTTCGCTGGCACGAGACCTCCGCCGAGACGCCAAACAAATGTCAACTACGGGCTAGACGGTACTCGTACACCTTCCAGAGCAGATGGGTCCGTCTTTCAACTTCAAGATGCGAAAACGCATCCCCGAGAGGGGGGATTTGCTTAAAACCTATTCTCACGGAGTCTAGCAGCAAACCCATATCGCGGGCATAGCAAGAAGCAGAACAGCCCCCTAGTAGCACGTGCATAGCAGCAGCGCCAGAGCCGCGGCAGAACAGCGGCAGGAGCAGCCGCAGTAGTACATCATACACGCCCGAGGCTGCCCCTGGCACATCAGTCGAGCGAGGGGAGTGCGGGGGCGAACACGGAGTATATGCAGAATACTAAATCCCAGGCCGACCTACTCCGTGAGGCACAGAAGCAACGACAGCAGAACAACACAGCAGCTACACGCAGCAGCAGCGGCAGCAGCAGCAGAGCAGCAACGGCAGCAGCAGAACAGCGGCAGTAACAGCGGCAGTAACAACAGCTGTATAGCACATCACACACGCCCGAGGCCGCTCTCGGCACGGCAGTCGAGGCAGGCAAGCACCGAGGAGCACGGCGAAAAAAGGTTAAATGGCGTCCTCGATGGAGTTACTGAGTAAATTTCGCCCCTACTTAAGTTAAGGTGTGGGTTCGTTCGTGTATTATCGAGTGCGTACTCCATTATTGGTCTCTACAGCCGTAGGCACGACGAGGAAAGGCACAAATATACATTCGAGGGCCGGGAACGGAACATGTCGCAGGGTGAGCGTAACGCACACATACATGTATACATGTACCGTTCATAACTTCTTCTTTTTTTCTTGCCAGTTATGTAAGAACACATAACGCCTTCACAACACAACCAAAACTTCACGATGCCACTACTGTGCTGTGCGTACAAACTTGTTTTCATAGACACCGTTTGTACCTCCACCACTGTTTCGCTCCTGCCGCGGCGTAGGCCCGCCCGATACGGTCGAGACCAAAGGCCTTGTCTTCTCTGCCTCACGGAGTCTGGTCGCCCGGCGTGCACAGCAGCCAAAGAGGCTCGCGACGCTCGTTACGCGACCATATGGTATAGCCTGCGAATCTCAACACTTGTGCGCAAAGCTTGTGTTTTCACTCGTAAATTAGCCTGAATCGGAATTTCGGCGCACGTTTCTGGAACGCCCAACCCTCAACGCACAAGCAAACGTCGGACCATGAGACCGGCCCCCCCAACCCATTTTTCCCACCTTTTGCCGCCATGAGCTATCAAAAGCCGCGTAGGATGCGGCCTCGCCACTTTTGGCCAGAGAAGAAGAAATCCAATCTGGGCCTGGGATCGAAACAGAATACCGTCCCGAGCGAGGATAGATGTCGGTTGATGCATATTTGCCTCTTGGTGGGCAGCCGTCGAGGACATCTCAATGCTCAAAACTATTACGTATTTCAGAGGAAGGCTAGACGGGTCAAGGGTAGGTCTGACGGGGCAAAGGTAGGCCGTCAGCCAACGTATTTGACCACTAGACAGCGATAAATCAGGTATCACCCACTCGACTAGTCCAACTTACAGCTGACGTTTATATAAAACAACGCTTCTTCAAGAAACAAGCACAGCATATCCGGCCACAGCTGTCAAGCACATCTCAAAGGTGAGAAATATTATATTTCAGAAGAGGGTTTGACGGACCATACGCAGGCTCGACGGGGCAAAGGTAGGCTGTCGACCTAATCCTTCGGCCACGGAACTGTTATAAATCAAGTATCGACCACTCAACTGGTCGAACTAGTAGCTGACCCACTCACACCCGGCCAGCCGGTAGTCAGGGCACGCCGCGAGCACGCTCGAGGTCGCCCCCGACACAGTCGAAGTCGGGGATCATGATGAGGCAGATTCGTCGCGTGATGTGAACCTCATCTCGTGCTAGCACGAACAACGTTACAAAATACGTCTAAGAAACGCTGAGGAGCGCTGAAAGCACAGGGCCAATAAAATTGTACTTATATATATATATTGGTTCTGGTGTTGCCGCAACTGTGCAAGTGCTTGCTTTGTGCGCCGCCACCACTGATGCCACAGCTACCGCATCTACTGGGGCCGCGCCGCCAACGCGTCACCGCTGCTGCCGCTGCTGCCGCTGCTGCTGCTGTTCCTGCTGTGCTCCTGCGGTTGTCACATAGCGGTGCCTCTCCTCCGTTTTTTTAATAAATGATGTTGGTGCTGTGCTTCGCGATGCCGACTGATGTTTGGCGCGTGATACGGTAGGGGTGGTACGTGAAGTTCCTGAGGTCCCTCACTCAAGGAGCAATTTAACTCAGTCGAAATATGATTTAGAGAAACCATGAAGGGGCTCCATGATGAAAAAACCCATTCCTAAGTATAAACAGGGTATCGTGCCTCATGAAAAGTGTTGTATGACTCCTCAGTTCAGACGCCCAATCAGTCCTAGTGACAATTTTATCCCAAGTGTGCCACCCCTATCGTACGCGTCACTGACTATTTCGGTTCGACCTGTGTTTTCGTTTTTGTGATTCGGACGGAATTTCGGCGATTCGTTCGTCGCGAGCACGTTCAAAATAATACTGGAACAATCCAACAACAATCGCGACAAACATGGAACGGAATGATAAGGGAGATAGAAGTGCGAATAGCGGCACAGCTGGATTGACTCCACATCTCCGCTTCGGCCGTCAAAACAAGCGCCATCATCAGCGGTAGGTGAAGCAGAAGCAGTTGTTCATCGTATCGCCGCGCACATGTATATATCCCTTCTGTTTAGAAAGCTTGTATGTTCCTTTGAGCGGGAAACCACTCCCCCTTCTGTCCGAAGCCCACACTCAACGTGGTGTCTCAACATACCTGGAAATACGTTTACCAACCCAACGCATAGGCACGTCGGACGACATCAATACTACTCCTGCTCCTACTGTTTGAAGCGTAGTTCATCTGCATGACAGGACACCATTTCCGGCAAAGAGAGTGCTCGAGCAGCGTCCGATCGAGCCTGCGCCCCCAATCTATCCCGGAGTCCTGAGTCATTGGCCAACGCCTCGAGAGCATCTGCCAGCGCCTTTGGCGTGGGCTCCGCCACCACCATCCCGTTCTCCAAGTGCCGAACCAGCTCCCCCGTGCCTCCAAAACCAAACGTCACCAACGGGACTCCCAGCAGCATGGCCTCCGGACCCACCATCCCGAATGTTTCTGGACTGGTCGACGGTACAACGAGAGCAGTCGCCCGCTGCACCTCACACGGCACGTCGTCGACCGGGACGAACCCCTTGAAGACAACGCTTGCGTTGAGGTCTCGCGCGAGGGCTTTCATGTGGTCTAGAAGGGAGCCTTTTCCTACGATGATCCCCTGAGTACGTCTTTTTTGCCTCTCCCCGTCCGCCCGCCTTCTCCTCTGCAGAACGGCCATGGCACGAATGAACATTCCCGGCGATTTGTAAGGTTTGAGCTGAGCCACCATAATAAACGTCGCCGGTTGGAGGTCATCGTTGCTGCTGCCCTCAGCTTCCACCTGAGAGAGTGCCAGCGCATCATCAGTACTGTCTCGTGAGGGGGGCATGTTTAGGGTTGACCTCTTGGCAATACTACGACAAGATTCCGCCGCTTTCAGGACCCTTGCTGCGTCCATTACCGGGTGACAAACTTTGACTGGCAACCCTCCAGCATTTTGGACGACCGCCGGGTTGTGTGCGACGTGGTGCGACGGCCCGATAAACGATGTGGCACCCGAGAACAGTGGCGACAAGTAACCGCCAGCAATAGCTCCCAGGTTCACCATGCGGATGTTCAAGCCGGCTATACGCGCCAGGTGAAGAATGAAAGCGTCGTCGTCTAAGCCCCCATTTGACATCACCAATGCGTCAAAGCCCTTGAGATGGTGATAGAGCTCCCCCAGCGCTGGCGCCAAGTCGGAATGGTCTGAGACGATGCCTTCCCAAGTTGCTGCTTTGGAAAAGACGGAGTAGAAGAACGAATATATCGTACCACTTTCCCGTACAGCTTCATAATGCATCTGCAAGCGATAAATGCAGGGTTGGGCGGGACGCAGAAAGCGCAGGGGCGTTGATGTTGCAGATAATTCATCCATCGTCTAATTATGCATAGAATACCCGGCGTTGTGAGGGCTTCAGTACGTTCGAAAGGCGGTAGGGACAAGGAACCATAATCGTATTCAGCGCAGCGAACCTATTCAGCATCAGCCATTTAGGAGCTTTACGTGCTCCAAAGAACCAGTTATATGCTATCGCAGGCGGGGTGACGATTGTTTCTCTCAGAAGGTTTTCACGTGAATATGATTCCTCAACACACCATCTTAAACGTCATTGTGAGACATATTGTACAATAGCACGGACAAACAGCTCCATGCACAAGGCGCAACCAATACAGACATACCAGTACCCGGTGCCCGGTGGGCTATGCTGTACAATATAGATCAAATATATGGCACTTCAAAAAGATGTTGGGCAGATCCCAACTTTAGGAGACCCGTCAACCAACGAAACAACCTTGGCCCGAAAGGACCCCGTCTAACGTATGTATGTAGCGTGGACTGTTGCAACAGTAGGAGGTCGTGACGTTTACACCCTTGTGTTTCTGCCGTTCAAAGCCACTCGGCCAAACGACTGAACCCTATGCAGTTGCAGTCTTGAAAAATTCATGCCTTTGGGCTTTGAAGCTTGCACCGCTGTCAATTTTTCTGTTGCGGTGCGCCAACACAATAGTTTCAAATCCATGTTCCGAGCGAAGCACGTAGTTACTTCGCTCCTAGTAGCCTAGACATGAGGGTGGTGATAAGAATGGGGAGGGGGGGTAGCCTCTCCACCGTAGCCCCACCCGTCGCTGGCTCGCCAATCTTTCAAAGTTCCGTGGTTTCGTTTGTTCACTCACCTCCCTCGAAATCGCCATGCAAATGCGTTTTACTTCGCCAACCTCGCTCGTAAAAAGATCTTGCATGGGTAGATCGCCGGCTGCATACAGTGCAAAAGAAGGGGCAGGCGTATCGACAGTCGGTGGCCGTGGACAGCTCAACACAGTGACCAACCAACCAGAACGAATTTCACAGCGAGTTGTCGTTAGGTGCTCCTTCAGGAGGGGCTGAGGGGAAGAACGAGGCCCTGGCGACTAGAGGGAGTAGGGTCAAGCGAAAGAGAACAGGGAGGTGCCTCTATTTTTTGTTGTGGTAGTCGGTTTATTTGAAACACCGTTTCCCGCTGAGGGCTTTTGTAGTCTTGATTTTGATATCACTTCTTACAGTAGTTCGTCGTGTTTTCAGTTGTTGACACTCTCGCTGTGCACAACATCGGATGGGAAGGGAAAATAGATAACTCGCCGAAAGGTGACACGCACCCCGATATTGAAGCTGTTTGTCCTAATACTCGACGCATGCTACGTAAAGGGTAGCACTTTGGTCCAAACACTTCACACCTCGGACAAGTCATGATCTAGATCATCTAGCAGTTCTTCACCTGCCTTCGTGATAGGCTGTATAGGATCTGCATTGTACAGGTCCGACCCAGGAAGCATGTGCCAGACCACCAAAAGCGTAAGGACCCTACCCGGCAGCAAGCGCTAGATCATATAAGAAAACGAATGCACTATCGATCTGGATCTCAAGCATCGAGTGAGAACCAATCATCTGTTCGAAACGCGTTTCTGATTGACGGGGATCCTTCGCTGGGGAACAAATTAAATTTCGTGTTTTGGTTTTTCGTCAACGACATAATTTATTTCTTAACTGGGCCGTCGGATTATTCACCAGATTAGGGTTGTTTGTTTTCCTCTCGAAACCGATATTTTTGTAGGTGGGGGAAGATCCAAGTGAGGAAGGAGCCTCATGAGATTTCGCTGCACCCCTGCTCAAGTATGGGTCAATACCACGAGCGCCGCCACTTGGGATACTGATACTTTGAGCAGCCCTCAACAAATTTAATGGGGCAAGGTGTATCGTTCTCTTAACGCGAAAAGCCATGAGCTGGCACAGTGGTGCGATCTCTCTCTGAGCGCTCGAATTTCCCAGATCGCCAAAGGTTGCCAATATAAAGTGTCTTCAGAAATACCTGGTCGAGAGCCTTCTGAAATTATCTTGTTTGACTCGACAATGTTAACGTTGTCGAGAAAATGAACGCTGAAAGGCTATCGTGCAAATTCAACGCTCTTCACGGTGTTTCTGTCCGAGCCCTGTTAAAGTAGGGGTTACGCTTTTGAGCCCGCACATCTCTCACTGCCGGGATAATTGTACAGGCGGGATACCGAGGTATGCGACAAGTTAGAAGATGCCGGGCTAGTAAAGGTGCGACACAATTTTTTTGGTACGAGAAAAAACAGAGAGCAGGCTAGATGTCATGCGAGGGACTGTGCTACAGTAGGGGATACGTTTTATAGCGAAACAGCTTCCCAGTGACGGGACATTTACCCATGCAGGATGCTACATGTGCGGGATGGTTTTGAGGAATGCTGGGCAGATAGAGGTGCGAGATTATATTCCAGATGCGAGGAAGGTCATTGCAGGAACACGGGCTAGTTATCATACAACGGACCTGCTGCGGTAGGGGCTACACTTTCGAGCGAATACATCTCCCACTCACGTATACGCGAGATACCGATATATTCGGAATGGTTGGAGAAGGTGCGGGAAGATATCATGGACGCCTGGGAAATAGAGATGCGGGCTAACTATGACACAAGGGGCCACGCAACGGTAAGGCTTACGCTTTTGAGCAAGCGACTTTTTCGTCGACGGGAAAACATGTGCGGGATACCGATCAATGCAGAGTGGTAACAGGTGCTGGGCGAGTGGATATTCGGGATAGTATTAAAGATGCAGGGTAACTAGATAGGCGCGAGGACTATCATTCAAGGGGCCGTGCTACGGTAGGGGTTGCAATTTTGAGTCCAGGCATTCGAGTCTGACGAGGCTCACCAGCGATTGCAACTGAAGGCACAGTTAATAAAACTGAAAGAAAAGGCAACTTGATATGATGCGTATTACTCACAATATAAAACGATAGATAACTAGGACATGGGATTATATAGTACGCAACAGCCCTTGAGAATCTGGCAGATAAGAATGTCAGACTGGGTTTCCCGGAAAACTAAGCATTTACAGGTAAGCATATGTGCTGGACTCGAGGAGGAAATAACCATTAGAATTTGGGAAGTGCAAGGGGGTCGGCAGGTAAGAATGTGGCTGAATGCACTGCGCCCCTGAAAAATAAGAATTTGCCTAAACATCGCCCAAGACCACATCAGGCCCCCTGCCACAGACTGCCTTTGCTCCAAAACCGTCCTCATACATACATGCGATTCTTCTGTTTTTTTATTTTTTGGTTCAGCAAACAAAACCAGTTCCCCTCTGCAAGCATGCAATTAAATTCCTGGTACCAGGTATATTGCAATACATTTTTTTCCCTTTTTTTCGATGCGGATGGAAGCAGTGCGGCGGTGGGTGGTGTACTGTACTGCTTACTACTCGCTGCTAGAGTATCTAGAGACCCTTGGAACAGAAATATACGTAAGGGCCTTGACCTGCACTGCATTGCGGTTTCAATTCGCGGTGGTGAGGGTTCGCCGCAATAAACCTATCCCACGACGCTTTGCGGAACCTGACGGCTCTTGCCCAATTAAAATCTAAAAGGGGGATGCTCGAGCGACAATTCTCGCAACTCAAGAAAGACGTCATCAAGGGCCACCTCTAGCTTGGAGGGAGTGCGTATGTCGTTGCCGCTGGGGCGCATTGACGGTATTTCTGAAGAAGAGCACGCCTCAGACGTGGACGCCAAGGTCACCGAGATACTCAACAAGAGCGACTACGAGGACAGCTTGGTATACGGGTTTAATGTCTCTCTTTTATTGCATCTAGTCTCAGTTGGTTATCAGTGGTTCACTCTACAGGTAACTGTTAATATATACAAGCAGTATTACCAGTGTTTGGTGGGTACTTGACGAGACGTTTCCTGACTTGTGGCTCACAGTACATATTGTACTGTGCGGTTCTCTTCTCGGGAATAGTCTTAGAGTTTTATCCTTGAACATTGTGAAATACCACCCTATTTTAGTGAGACTAAGCATAGACATTCACCCGGTTTGGTGGCCTGATCACTCGCAAGAGTCAGGAGCGCACGAAAGAAGTGCACGACTACCGTATGCATCTTAAAGAAGACCAAAGCGCGCGGAGCATGAAGCTGCCGTTCGTTATGTGCATACAGCACGGAAACAAGCGCGGCGGTGGGTGCTTGGGTTTTACTAGAGCGTAACGACAAAGAGCAGACGGGGGGAGCAGTCGGAGTGGGCGGGCAGAACAGTCAGCTGGGAGATTCACAAACTGGCGGAGAAAAAACGGCAGTCAGTAGCAGGGGGAGAGCATCGACACCCAACGTGCTCAACGTAGACTAGGTCGATTGGGTGGCTATTTTAACCCCCATGTACGAGTAGTGCTGCAGCAGAGTCGTTAAAGGTGGCCAAGATTTACTATGATGCATGCAGTCTTGAAGAGCATCGTTTCTATTGAATATCTTGTGAATTATGAGTGATCGATGCGACGTGGGGATAAAAGACATACCAGATACTTGATAACCGCTCAACAAAAACAAAGGTCGCATTGAACGCCTGCGCAAAATAATAATTTGAATTTTAATAATTTGGCAGTTTGCACGTCTTCGCCCAATAAGAATTTGGGTTTCAGCATTTACGCTGAAATTGGAGAAGAAATCGGACGCGAGACTGAGTTAAAATAGGGAGTTTTTAAGTGCTGTCGCGTAGTGTATGGGATAGTTTTTTTCAAGGTCCGTGGTTTGGTGGGGGGTATTTAGTTTCGTGCGAAGAGTCTCACAACTCCAGGTGCTAACTTTCCCGACACGGTCATCGTATCGCTGTCATACATCTATGAATACAAACGATTCGTGCAAAAAAGAGCCCCAAGACGTCTGAACTCCAAACGGTTTGTACTTGGCACCTACCTCGCATTCTTATCTATCGTGCGTATCGCTGGTCGATGTAACTCGCGGGCATTGTAACCGTGACTCGACCAAGAAAATAGTTTCAAAAAAGGTCTTCGGAGAGAAACCCTTTCTCGGAACGATACCAAATTATTGGAGAAATTAGAGGGGATACATGTGTTTTCGATTCGCGTATTTCGCTGGCAGCCGCGTGACGTGAAACATACTCACATGCGCAGGACAGGCCCAGCGTGAATGCCTCGAACGTAGCCGGTAGATGTTTCATGAGGTGAAGCGTGCTGAGCTGCATGCCATTCACCGTATCAAGACCGACAATGAAGAGGACGCGAGTACTCTTGGCGCCATATTTCCCCACCTCGAGGTCGCTGCCCATGGCGGTGGGTGCCAGTACCGACTTGCTTATAGATCGTTTCCGGATCATCTGTGTTTCTGCCGAAAATATTTCAAGTGTCAGCACAGCCCTTGACGTGCAGCCTTGTTGCTTTCTGTCCAGCCGACTCTCCTCGGTCTCTCCCCTGTTTTGCTCAAACACACATACCTCAAGCACATGAGTCCCCTCAATACCGTACAAGGTGAGGGGTAGGCGGATGCCCTGGATGGCCATTTTTTCCAAGGGAGTTGTCCGCACCTCTTTTCCGTCAATCATTATATTTACGCATAACCAGGTTCCACGCGCACTTATGTCTGCGAGGTGCGCACCTGACACGTTGAACGTATTCCTCTTTGTCTGCCTCAGCTGTTCGCCTCGCGATACCTGCAGGTGGATGTTACTGTAGGCAACGCTGATGATAGAGCCATCCTGCGGAGAGACTAGCCTAGCGTTATCGCTGGATGAAACGTACGACTGAGCGACTCCACTGTCGACATTCGCTCGTGGTGAGTTGATGCCCTCTCGCGACCCAGCCAAGTCAAACACCAAACGGGTGGTCCGCCCTGCCGATGTGCACACAACGATCGCTCCGTCCCCTGCTAATCCCGCAAACCCTCCTGCCTCGGCGTGCGAAGTCCAGTATTCGCCGTGGGGGACCTCATATCCCGTACCAGGTCCATCCGTGGCGATGGGGTTTCCAAATGCTACCCAGGCATGCCCGGCTTTGTCGTGGTGCATCTCGCAGCGCTCGTCGCTCGTGTGAGACCACGACAAGATGCCTGCCTTGTGACTCGTGGTTCGGAGGCAATACGGTCCCTCACACGCAGCTAGAGTGCCCGGCAGCATCGAAATAGCCACCGATGTACAAGCTGCGCGGATAAATGTCAATGCACAGCACGGGAAGAGCGGTTTGCTCCGGTTTGAAGAGAATAAGATATATATACCTATAAATATGATACGGGGTGACTTCCGCTCCATGTACTCGTTCCTCCGACGCACGAATTACACCGGTAGGTGTTGGAGACAAATCGGTGCCAGCTCGCAACACGATAGCTGGTAGCTACATGCGGACAACACTACCACTCACGAATTCATCGCGCTCGAAGAACGAGGGCTGAATGGAGTCGACTGGTGGCGGGTTTCAGCATGCGATTTTGAGCAGGGTGTCATCACGAGTTGCTCGTTTCGGACTTCAAGCAGAAGGAGGGAAATTGCCGAAATAGCATGACGATTACACTATGCACAGCATCGTTCAGCCAAAACGAAACAGCCCGGGCTGCTGTGGTGTATCGTTGGGGGTTGATGTATGCCCGGTCTACAATGCGAGGATATACGCATCCAGAGTTAGACTACAATATTACTAAAAATATGAATATTACTGTCAAGAACTCGACAACTCTGATTTCGTCTGAACCTGGCGGCTTATCGTCATGACAATGCTGAACACAGGCTCTCCAAGGCTACTACTGTATGTACAGGGCAGGGTAAAATTTAGAGTGGCGTGCGTGTTGAGCTCATAATAAGCTGTAATGTCTGAAATTTCATGAAAGCTCTTCGCTACCGAATTGTTAACACATGAAGAAGGCATGCCGCGAACTGTATGAAGTCGTCGCACTGCTGCACACTACTTGTACCAAAAAACGCTTCATATCACCCCATCTGATACATACGGAGTATATACAAAGCTATAGGTAGCCTCGGCCACTATATACCTGGGTCCCACAACCCGACGCTCTCGCAGCAGTACAGCGTAGTTCCTGGTACCAGTATATGTACCTATGCAACGGGGAGCTTACCTGGACAGGTAATTGAGACCATATTGTCGACTTCCTCGAAGATGGACGCGCTCTCAGAATACATCCTCCATCGTGAACTTTTTAACGGGGGCACGTTAGATGTACCTTCCACGAAAGCTTGAAATACCGGTGTGCTTAATCCGCGTACCCCAATCGCCCACACACGCTCATCCACTTGCCACGAAAGCAGCAAACCTTGGGTGTCTGCCCAAGTGCCAGTCCAAGCCGGTGTCCCGTCCATGTCGGTCAGTTCGTTGACCAAGGCGTAGTCCCCACCCAGCGGGCCCAGCCCGTCGATTGTGATGATGGTGCATGCTGGACTGAACTGGGCGCTTGGAAACACCTTTACGGCTGCTGGGTCCATGGCAATTGTAGCTCTCGATAAAGATCCGTCCTGCTGTGAAACTGCAGCGACCGTGACAAGCGCAGTCCCGCAATACACAAGCAGAGTGAAGCGGTACCACCATTTGCTTCGTACGAAATCGTGCATCGCGGACCGCCACATATGTTGCAGTGACACACAGCTCAAGACAGGATCTGGCATGAGGAGGCTCGGGGGTAGCCCGCCGGGTCCCGGGGGATGGTTGTTAGTTTCAAGATTCAGCTGCGGATACCCGCCGGGTAATATGACCCTACCGGTAGCAAGAAAATTATACGTACAATATGTGGAACACCCACAGTCGATGGCTTTCGTTATGTGCAGGACTGGTGGGCACAATACTCTGTGCATATGTGTGTCGTCAATTTTGCTTGCGCACGTCGGGGCATCCCACCCCAACCCCAGGCCTATCCCCGGCCCGACTCCAAACTCGAAGCCCAACCCTTTGAAGGGCTCGAGGTCGGGCAGTCATGCAACTCCGCCGCGTGTCCTAGTGGCGTGCTTCCAAAAAACATCCGGGCGGGGAAATACCGGCACTACGGGGACAAAGGTATGATTACAAGGAGAGAACAACGTAAAAACAGAGTAAACTATTTGAGCTTGCAACAATTGAATCAGAGCTATGGCTTGCATTACGACTTACAAAATGGCCGTGATTGGCCAACAGTGCCGTTACAACTGCTGCTGAGCACAAATATCGTATTGCTCAAATACCTGGTATGTATCCCGACCCCCGACCGCACCCACTACGATGACCAACAACAACAGCAGCAGCAGCAGCAGCAGCAGCAGCGGCCAAAGCCATGCGCGTGAGGTGACACATCCTGGGTGACTTCATGGCTATTGATAGTTGCATGTATCGGAGCGTACGATGCAGCACCGAGGATGGTTAGTTATGGACTACAGTTAGTACGAAGTATAGGCCGGGTACGATGAGGTATTACGACGACGCTGTGTTTCCTTCGCACTCTCACAAAGCTCCCCTACAAGAAAGGGCAAAGGATGGGTCGCGGACTTGCCTCACTGACTTCGTATTTCATATGTACCATAAGTAAAGTCCGTACTGATAGCACGAACTATTAACCGTGTTTGATGCCGTTTGTGGTCATTTGTTTGCGAAAAAAAAATGACTTTTACTTCTCCAGATATTCTCCCGAGGTATTTTTTTTCAGGTACCCGAGGTAAAATTTTGAGGTAAATTTCTTAAAAAAAGGCAAAAAAGTACTTTGTACTTTGCTTTCGAAGTTGTATTATATTAATGCGTAACCCTCCGCCCGGAGAAGGGGGGCTGGAGAAGGGGTGATCCCCCGGGGCTGCCCCAACAGCAACCCCACGCTAACATCCGTATACTCGAGTCAACTCCCAACCCAACTGGCGGCATAGAACTCTCGACGCCAGCTACGCCAGTCAGACAAACAGTTCCTGACACATAACTCGAGAAAACATGCCAGGTACATGGTAACCTCACGACCACGTGCATATAACTTTACACACAACTTGTACCATGCATACACAGATAATACAAACATATTTAACTCCCAGTGTACTTCGTTGTTATTATACGAATAACCCCCTTCTCCTAAACTTTAAGATTGCGCGCAAATCCGAGCCAATGCACCACCACGTTTGCTTTGATCACTATCATATTATGATATAAAGAAACCCCCATCATAATATGATATAAATGAACCCCACTTGTATCGAACAAAACCAAATGGCAAACAATGCGGCTAGCCCCCGCCGCCACTTGCGCAATTTACGACACCCGGTCGCACAACCAGCGAACACAACGGGTACGTCTAACAAACAGCAACAAACACACAAGTTACTGCGACCATTCAACTCCCCCCCCACTGACTCCCTCAAAAGCACGGGTGGGTGGGTGGGAACTCAAACTAGTCTGTATCACACCTTGAACCTGTAGCGTTGCCTCTGCTTCACTAAGTTGTTGCGTGTAGGCTGCGGCTACGTAC
>JBBMHQ010058076.1:0-15918 GCA_037834295.1 Postelsia palmaeformis
CGCACGTCACAAACGTTAATATTGATAGTTGATACCAATCATACCAGCTCATTCTATAGAAATTGTTAATTGCATTTCTCACGTGCCTCTTTATCTCTCCGCCTGTGTCGACTGTTTTGGTTTGCAATCATGCCATAATATCAGGAGAGTGGTGGTTCTACGGAAGTGGCGAATGAAACGACCGAGCTACCGCTACCGTCGACTGCAGCATCCATGCCTGCTCCCCCTAGTTCGCTTTCGCCTCCGCCGATGGGTTCGACGGCTTCGATGGCTTCCATAGGGTCGAACGATGCTATCGGTGCCAACGGCGCTTCTGCCTCCAACTCTGCCCACGGACGCAGCGCCATAGGAATCGCGCAGGCGGTGAGACTCACGATGTTTACTCACTGTTATCTCAATGCTTTTCACTCAATACGGTCACAATTTCCATATCGGTGTGTGTGATTTATTCCACTATTTCTAAACTACTACTGCATAGGTATGGTAAATTAGTGAGGAGCCACAACTTGTAGGACGATGTCGTTCTGCTCTCAATACTGTTACTATGTACCAGTATACTGTTGTAGTATTTGTAGTAGTGCTATCGAAGTAGGGGCAGTCCAGTCGTCCTATGGTTGTCTACTAGTCAAGTACGTGTTTAGATACATATGTACGTATTCACAGTCTTGCCTCTTTTTTGCTGGTGGTTCTTGTCTCATGGTTTTTCGAGGCCGGTCGTCCGTTTGCCGCCAACACTAGCTTTGCTACCCTACGCCTGACACACTTCTACTTCGTATTACTACTGTAAATACACACCCACCAGAGGTGACGCTGAGTGTTGTTTGCCACTATCTACGTGTCGTTCGCGGTTGTGTCAGAATGCACCAAAGGGCAGGACAACGGGACCTCTCGTTGAAGACGGCATCTCTAAGGCCGAGCGAGCAGAGTTCCTGCGGAAGCAGAGGGAAGAGCGCAAGGCCAACCGCAGAAAGGGAATGCAAGCCGCTAGGTCCGCGGAACCTTCGACGACCTCCGGCCTTCGCAATCGGAGGACCTCTGCTCCTGGCATGATGACGGGTGCCTTCAGCGCGCAGGCTATGGCTAGACCAGCAGCTCTGCCCGCCGTGGCGACCCCCCCCGCTCCGGGAAGCCTAAACAATGACCTTGACTCGCTTGACTCAGCTCGAGTCTCTCCGATGCCCGCAGTGGATGATAACGGGACTGCCGCAGGCCGAGAGACTCCACCGCAATTGCCGCCATCGGCAGTGAAGGAGCACAAGGAGAAAAATGAGCACAAAATAGAAGACGAACACGGCCGGGGAACGCCGCCGCCTGCCGCGATGGCAGCAGATGCCCCACCAGAGAACGAGACCGTTGTTGCCGCTCCGGCTGTACGCGCGCCGGCACCCCCGCCCCGCATGTTCAACCCTACGTCTGTACCGCCGCCTACCGCTCCTCCAACCTTGAGCAGCGGTGCACAGGCGCTGCCTGCTCAGCACGCCTCCACTACGTTTTCGGTTGATGCATCGGTCGAAAGAGCGCTGACCCAGGCGAGGCGGGAAGCTGGTTCAGCTGAGAGGAGGGCGGCGTTCTGGAAGTGTCGATTTAGGGATGTTGCCGTCTGGGCTGCCTCGTTTGCCGTGTTATCGTATGCATCGGATCATGGCTTCGAGGACTGCTGATGGGGAGATGCCGATTGCTATCACCACTCGAGGGGCGCATAGCAGTAGCATAGCATCCATGTTTCGGAGGTAGGTGAAGAAGGTTTATTGAAGTCGTCGCGCGTTTTGCTGCTGCGCGATGACGTTTTTGTTTACCAACAAGCGCGGGGCATAAGTGTGGCAAAACTAGGAGTAGTGCTTCAAGTGCAGCGAGGGTGGCGTGTGTACTGAATAGCCATCGTGTGAGTGCGACCGCGGATATAAATCCTAGGTTGTGGATGATGTCGACTCGACAACGAGTATTAGTTATAGTCGCTAACCGTGCAGCTGTGGTGATGGTGTGTCTACGACTGGGCGTGTTTGCTCTCTGCCCCTCGCTGTTGGTGCCATTACTGTTTGCGTTGGAGCTGTCACCTGTCACCTGTCTAATGCGATGGAGTGGTTGAAGGGTTTGTTAGTGCCGCTGTGTGGACCCTCGTATTGCATGTGTTGTTTATCGGACTGGTGTATGTGGGTGCTCGCTTGTGGGTTCGGTAGGAGGTAGGCCCCTGAAGGAACCACCTGCTGCAGGGTGCTTTGCCGTAGGGGGATGTCGGCTTTGAACTGTCGAAATAGCGGGAGGCCATCGATCGATGCCATATTGGAATGGTAGTTGTGATGCAGCTGCGGGGCCGTATAGCGTCACGGGCGGGAGTAACTTGGGGTTGGCTGGGTGAGCCCTGGAGCCGTTTGATCCAAGTACTTACTGAGTATAGTCAGGAGCGGGTGCGCACCCCGGACAAGCATGCTAAAGGACTATGGGCTGGTAGACTGGGTGGCTGGGTGTACTCAAGTATAGAGTGGTTCGTGAGAGATTCCAGCAAGTATGGTGCTGCTATGGTGCTGCTATGGTGCTGCTTTGCGATCGAACCTACGAGAAGCAGTGAGTACAAGCTGTTGATATATGTATTGGCTCTTCCTTGTTTTGCCTTTAATTACTGTAATAATGTGGGAAGGTATCTTGTGCCAATATTTTTTTTAACGTTGATAATACCGACAATCACCGATGCAACAGTACAAGCGAGCGGGCTGGCCTCGAGCTCTTTAACACCGATTTGGCGCGTTCAATCGCCAAGCTACGAGTTTGCCCTCGAACCTGGTACATACCGTTGCTGCCCAGGTACATATCTATATGCTGCCACAGATGAATGAACATTTATTCTATGTAGATTACGGGGACGCTTCCTTGATGGTGCCCTAACTACTATTCATTGTTATTGCCCTCGAAGAAATGCATTCGAGCGCTGTTCTCTGTTTGCATGTATTTTTTTTGTGAAGTCGCAGTTGCAGTTGGTGCGAGTGTGGAGAGAGACCAGTCGGCACCGACACAGATGGCTTTTTGGCTCTCAGACTGAAAGTCTGCTTTACTTCCTTGGAACCACGAACAAGCTTCGCGCTCGCGCGCCTCATATTAAAATACGGTTACTATATTAAGGGACAGAGTGGTATGCCAGTACATTTTAACAGCAGTACGATAGCACGACGACACGAAAAGTGCTGTCGCTTTGGCACACTCACGGGAGTGCACCAAGGAGCTCATATCCGGCCTGCCAATTTTTGGCTCGATGGAAACGTTCGGAGCTATAGGGCAGAAAACGAATAGTAGTCCTCATACGAAAAACGGCGGCAGACGTGCTTTCATCAGCTATGTTGTCGGGACTTTTGGCAGTATCAGTTTTTTTTTCTGTGGGGAGGTGCGTGACAAGCGATAAGTGCACCAAGACACTGAAAAATGTTTGAAATACTCTCTGTAAATGTTGCAGCAGATGTTGACGTACCAGCACATACATGAGGACGTTTTCAGCATATGTGACACTGAGCGCCTGACATGAATTAAGCCGCTTGATCAAGATCAATTTACAACATGCCACTCTGAAACATCGAGAACCCGAACGAGGTACCCATACAGAAATCGCGTATTTCGACGTAGATCTGTGGTCACTGTCTGTGACATGGAAGAAACCGCTAGCGTGTTGATTGGGACAGAAAAATGCGCATTTACACCACCTTAAGCCTTAATCCGTGTGCACATTTATTTGTGTAGTGCCTGCGACCGCCCTGTCATGCTCACTTTGCGTTCGGCATACCCTTGTTCGCCACCACGTACAGCATTTCGTCGCTATGGGCTACTTTACGCTCATGGTCATGCGCCGCTGGAGAAAATGGGCGCGCAGGGAAGCCGGTCTGCGGCATCTTGTCGAAACGTTACGCATCAGGGCTGCTGTGCGACGCTGGAAGGAAGCGGTAAAGCTCACGGCTCTCCTAGTGCTCTTGCGGCGTCTGGCGGTACGAGGGGCTTTGCAGCGCTGGGAGAAGAAGGCGGAAAAGCGCGCCGCGTTTGGAGCGGCGCGTGATCATCATTCTCGGAACCTTCTGTCCAAGGTGCGAAAGTTCTGGTTTCAACTCACTACTTTGTAGGCAGCTTCATCTTTACATTATGCTGAGCTTCTGTCCGGGCGGTTTGTAGATTTTATGCTGACTTGAGTGGCGCACGAGACACGAAGTTTAGAATGCTGAGAAGACGTCGGTAAGTGCTTCGCCATGCCTATGCGCCTACGTGTGTGTTTAGACCCTGAAAACGGATGTTTCATTAGGTTAACTGCGGGCACAAGCGTTGGTGGTCACGACGTGTCTATCCAGCACACACAATATCAATGACTCAGGATGCCTCCATACCTGCATGTGTGCGTCTACTGACATTCCTCCTGTTAGTTGTTCATGCTCTTCGCCAACGTCCTTTGCACCCACTCACCCCTATTGTAACACCTTGATTATAACATCGTGTACTTCTGCCATTTTTTTCTTGTCAGGTTTTGAAAGCCTGGATACTCTACCACAGCACAACACCATCTAGTTACGACCACCTAAGAAACGGGATGGACCAATGGCAAGAGTGGCTTCGACTTTGGAAGATGCGTGTCAGTACTCTCCGTTGCTTGATTGCTCGACGGGCTGTGGCATCGGCCTTGCGCCGTTGGCGCCTCTTATCATCCGGCTTCAAAGACAGACGCACCCTTCTCCAGGCGGTAGTCGGGCGCCAACTTGAGGAAATGCTCGTTCGCAAGTGTTTTCTGGCCTTGGCACGGCACGCTCTCTCGGCGACGACTCTCCGTCGTTTGATCACGTCATTTCGCATGCGCACCCTGCGCGGTGGTTTCAAGGCATGGCGACAGGCGCTTTCGCGAGAGAAACAGAAGACCCAACCGCCACCGGCGCCGACCGCCGCTGTCACCGTCATCACGAGCAGACGACGCCAGCCGGGTAATCCGCGCAAACACCATTGCCGCTGCGTCTATGCTGTTAGCCGAGGACAGCGCTGCACTTGTGCTCCCCGCTCGCATTTGCTTCGTAGGGTAGAAGAGCTTCACAGGTTAGTAGCGCAAGGTCTGGACGGAAGGCAGGGAGGTTACCGCCTGCTCAGCCACGTCGTCCAGCGGACTACTACGGCGCCAAGTGGTGATGCTCGTTTAGATGTGGGTGACCGGAATTCCCCGTCATTTTTGGAAAGTAGCAGCCGCGGACGCAATGGACCGACGGGTACACGGTGGGCCGATTTTCGCTCAAGAGAAGGTCAAGACAAGGACCTGGAGGAAAGCGTACGACCCGGATCCGGCCAGTCCTACAAGCGCAGTCGTGGTCGAGGATCGCCGGCGGCGGGGAGTAACGCGAGCTCGGCGGCGGCTTTTGGGGCAGCAGCCATAACTAGCTACCAGGCAGCGGAAGCAGGTTTGGTGCGAATAGAGGCACATCGCACCCCCTCGCTGGACGAAGAAGTTGATGCAATCGACTGCATCGCTTTGGCGGCCACGGGCGAACAGAGGTGCGCTCCCGCTGTGAGACCTCAATCCGTCCTGCCTTTCTGCAGATGTACTGAACCTGAGTCAAGCAGGCAGTGCCACATGACAGGGATTGTTCTTGCGCTTTCAGCATTGCCGTCTGTGCTGTGTGTCTCTGATCACCAGTTCCTCAAGATGGCCTCCCCAGGTTGTGGCAAGCTCTCAATTATGATCTCCCTCTGTTGACGTGCCCGTACCGCCCTCTGCTACACAGGCCTGAAGGAGTACGCGGCCTTCGGTCCCGCCTTCCCCGTCGAGCTCAGACCGCACCGCGGCGGCGCGATATGACTCACTGGTGATCGCATCGTGGCTGCATCATGCAGCCGCATGAAAGTACCCAACGTTGGTGCCATGATCTGGTGGGCTCGTCCCCCCTTTGTCTGATAATTCGGCCACTGTGCGCGGGGAATCGCCGACTGCTGCGAACGGAGATAATAGTTCTGCTGAACCAAGCAGGATTCGTACCGGTGGATGCTTTCGTTTGTCGGTCAGCTGCGGATATTCCGGGGTGCGCTGCGTGGGAGCATCGGTGTGAATTTCGCCGGCAGTTTTATGCCGGCCAATCGTGCTGCGATAAATGCACGTCGTTGCGTGGCTTGTCCAGAAAAAACAAGAAACATGGGCGTGACTACTATTAAATGACCGAGCGAGCGGCGGACCTTCAGCCGTCTTCAGTTGGGTAGATGCAAGTATATTTTAACAGGTCGAAATACGACCACCCGTACAGCGCTGATGCTGCATGCTCAGGGTCGATGAGGCACTTGTCCAGATTGCAGGACAGCAGCGAGATATACGGAGCACACGCTCAATACATGGAGCACAAGCTGGGCTCCGGCTTATTCCATTTTATTGTCCATAAGCCTGCAGATGGCGTCGTAAAGGCTAAATTGCAGGCCGATCTCAAGGCACACCCTGCGTAAACGCGCGAAAGACGACAGCAAGTGGAAACGGGAGTAGTATTGTTAATTGACAACACTGGATAAGCGCGATTTTAGTTCTTGATACCCGCTGTTCGCCAATGGTCGACTTTTCGTGCCACAGAGGTGGCGAGGTCAGTCCCTATCGATACAAGGCGTACCCAAGCGGTCCTGACAGCAGCCACGTGAAACACAAACAGCTGCAATTATGACGCGGTTGTACTGCGTTGTACTGCGTCCGACTCGCGTCTGACCTCCCAACGAAAAAAAGGGCCACATGTGTAGAAAACACGGCCACCGAATAGCCCCGACAGCCAAACTCACCTGGTTATCCGGGGTGTTAGCCCGCGGAAGAGACCAGAGACGCCAGCAGACGCTAAAATTTGCCTGGCGCAATCCAGGCTGCCCGAGTATTTCGCTGCGGAGAGCCCTTGCAGGTTGGACTTGACCGTGTCGATCGGATGCGTCACCACCTGCGCACTCGCACCGCCGGCAGAAAAACTATGGAGTTACCAACTGCAGTACAGCTACAACCACCAATGCGGTTGTATGTTTCTGGATGAGTAACACCCCCCGGGAAGCTTTCGTTCTCAGCCTGAAGGTTGCGAAAGAATGATTGGTGGCAGAAGGGGGATGCTCCTTTGACGTGAACCCTCCTGCAACGTAAATATTGCGAAAAAAACAACGTTCTCAACCGCATTTCTCCAGCAACAAATAAAAAACGGCCTCAACAGGAACTCTCCGCAGACACAAGAGCAGTCCCACTGTCGGTATCCGTACACCACACAGCAACGCTCCCCCTTCCCCCGACTCACCGCACTGACAGCACCGGCCGCTGCTCCAAGACCGAACACCGCGCCCGGTCCAAGCGGCTCGTCTGGCGCGTCCCCTCGCGACCTTCGGAGGGCCCTTCCCCCCTCGTTGAACAGTCCGAATCGAATGCAGTTGTTCATCGCCCCCTTGACCACCGTTGGCCACAAGCCGCTGAAAAACCCTTTGCTCAGCCCCTCTCGTCGCGGAATCTCGCTCAGCGCGTGAAAGAACCCCCTAACATATACGCAGCGGACAAAGAAAGGTGGCGATATATAGGTGGCACGATACGCTGGGGATCGAGCGCTGTGTGTGAGACGGGCGAAAACGATTAGCCTGGAAAAAAAGCACGACAACGAACAGCAGACACATTCCACGCACGAAGCCGTACTTAGGGCCGTTTTTAACGACGCATATTTAGCGAAAAACTTGCTGAATTCCCACTATATGGAAATATTTTACTTGCCAAATAGCAAAAAACCTGCCAAGCTTTTCTTTGGGATTTACACTCCCTGTTCGTTGGCAAATTTATGGAAAGAGAAACTTGCTATTATATTTGCTGTTACAGCCCAGTAACACTATCGCAAGGTGGTACAAACCAGACCACCCTACGACGCCCCACGCTAGACACGCTCTAATATGTATAATAGAGGGAGATACAGCGGATACACGGTTGCATTGACAGCAGCCAAGGTAGGGCTGGCGACACTGGCTGTACACCCCGTGTGGATGCGACGTGGGCGTGGCTTCGAGGTGGGTGCAGGCTGGTGGTAAATAACGAACACAAACAGCAGCCGCCCCAGCTTTTCGATGGGATTTTGGCCGGGCTGGGAGCACTGCCGACCTCTGACGTACATGCGCTGTGCCTAGGGTCATTTCTGCGCCAGCGCTCTTGCCGTAGAGGGCCTCGGCGTGCGATCGGCTACCTGCTGCTGCTGCTGTAAGGGGTTTGAATCGAATATGAGGGCGTTATGATGCGAGCACTTGCCAAATTGCCCAATATTTACCCGGTAGTGTTCAGCGTTAGAAAGCTTTTACTTTTTTTTCGCGAGTTTTTGGAAATTTGGACTTGCCAAATAGCAAGGTTTTTTGCTATTTCTAGCAGTCGTTAAAAGCGGCCCTTACGTATCATAGCGATTGCATGACAAGTGTATAGGACGCATTCAAAGCCTTCTCTGTGCAGCACACGAGCAAAGGGAGTGTTTGCGGGCTTGCCTCCCTCGCATGGCGCTACGAGTATATCCCGCTGAAAAAATGAAGACAAATTTGTTTCGCCAAGAGTGCAGCCGGCCTGATCGCCCGCGAGGCAATCACGTGTCACTTCTTCAGCACTGGCCTTACCGGTACATACGTGCCTGCCGCGGGGCGTCGGCATCCTGGGTCATCTTGATCTGGATGTTCTGGAGGGGGGTGAGGCACGTCGCGGACTCGACGGCGCCGGCCAGGGTACCCGCCGCAAGCGCGTTGAGGATGTGCACTTCCCCCTGACCCTCCTGCAACCACCCCGACACTCGCTCGAACGTGGTGAAGCGTATTGCAGACCTTTTGTTATTGTGGGCACGAAAAAAGCAGCAACAACAGCAGCAGAAGAATACACGGAGAAGAGGGTATGAATACGCCGGGGAAGGGGGGGGGTGGAGGATGCACGAAGAGCTGCAGATAGACGACCCTGGTCGAGGCTCCTGATGCAGTGCTTGCAATATGCCACCTGGTGACTCGTTGATGATAAGCTACATACGAATGTCAGCGTGGGAATGGCGGCGTGCGTGCGTGCGTGTCAAACTCTTGGGCTACGAGTATACGGAGACAAGCAAACATTGCGCGCGTTGCTCCGCGCTCGAAGAAGGCAAACTTTTTTCGAAGAAACCAAACCGAGAGTTTCCGGGAACGGTGCTCGTGCTCGTACCGGGGGAGTGCAAAAGTAAGCCACGGCGGGAGGCCGACGTATAGCCCGCTCGGTCCACTATGTCGAAGGGTGTGCATGGCACAGTGAAGGGGCCCCTGCACAATGGAAAAAAGGAAAGAAAAAGGTTTGGACGGGCCATTGCTTATATGAGGAAGAAGCAACACGTACGTACAACATCGAACTTTCATGGGTTTTTTTCAATTGCAAAAATTGAAAACTTCAACAGCAGTACAGCATTCGCACACTTTTGATCCTTTGAAGCACACGCTGCTGCTGCCCTCCTGCGCTTTATGTAGACCCTTTGCACCTGAACTCTCTTGGGGGAGGGGGGAAATTTATGGGGGAAAAAAAAAAGAATTACAGTAACGACCACTGGGCGATTAGGAGATGATACACAAGTGGCGCGCCCGCGTTACGATGGAAGGTGCCTTACATACGGCACAAGCGCATCGCATTCCTACCCATACTGCTGGGCGCTCGTGTTTGTCGTAGGCGGTGGGTAACGCCAGCGCTTTCAGTGTTTGGGTCGCTATCTCGAGGTGCCAAAAGGACTGACCGACCAAGCACCTGAATGAAACCTCTCTTCTCCTCTTCACGCACCAAGTTTCTTTACTCACAGCCCACAGGTCCAACGACAGTAGATACCCAAACCAAAACCCGTCAGCCACACCTCTCCTCGTG
Source organism: Postelsia palmaeformis (assembly GCA_037834295.1). Lineage (NCBI taxonomy): Eukaryota > Phaeophyceae > Laminariales > Laminariaceae > Postelsia > Postelsia palmaeformis. The sequence goes on from JBBMHQ010058076.1 coordinate 9,830, forward strand.
CCGGGTACGCGCACGTATATACTCGAGGACACATCATCGATAAGCATCATCGACACGTATAATGTGTGAATGCCACATGTATATCGACGAAACAATTTTTAAAAAGACAGCTGTGGAGATCGATGGTTTGGTCGAAACTCATCTTTGCAAGCTGTGTGTGATAAATCGATCGCGGGTACTACGGCTTTCACATGTATTTATACTCGTATACATATACTAGTACTTCGTTCGTACGCTCAGGGGTCAGGGGTGCACGTAGGGGGAAAAAAAACGCCTCCCCATTACCCATTTTCGATACCTAGACACGGGGGGGGGGGTATAAAAACCAAGTAAAAATAAATCTACAAAAAACTCGCTTTTCGTAATTTCGTCCAGAAATGCCACCGCATAGTGTTGTTTTCATTCTGACCTGTTTACAAGTGTGGTGTCATTTTGTCTTTTTGTCGCGCACCCTGCTGCCACTTTTTTTCAGGGATGTAGGCTAGGGCGAATCAGAGGAATAACTTACGCGTAGTAACACGAAACCAGCTTTTGGTGTCACGTACGGCTGTTGCAGAAAGAAAAGAAAGCGAGAACATGATTTCATTAATTCCCCCCCGCGGACAAATGATATTCATCCAAAATACCCGTACAAATATATCAAAAGCACCACCAGGTATTAATCCAAGCACACGTGAGTACATATTAAGCGCGGCGTGCACCGCGTGAGCTGTCAGTATGGCGGACGAAGCGACATACACTCTGCAAAGTTCCAATCCGAACGTGCTGCAGGTACTGGGGTGCGCACATAAGAACCAGTCAACATTTTTTGTTGCTATATTTGCAATCTGACAATATGTACGAGTTATGTGAGTGTCAAAACCCAAACAGAAAGATGTCGGGGGACAGCACGTTTCCCCCCTTGACAGACAGCCTTGGCAGCAAAACCAGGGTACACCATCGAAAAATCCTCGCTTTTCGAAAAACCCCTGACCATATTATTGAAAATTATGTTGAGTGCAAGAATACCCCCCCCAAAAAACAAATCTGCGTTCACATCAGATCTGCAGCAACGGCAGTAACTGTAGCAATGAGCTACGTACAGCTGCCGCACAGGCGAAGGGGGAAGGGCACTACATGTTGTATGTACACATGGAGACTTTGATATATGGACGTGATCGAGCCCGTACTTCCTAGGTAGTGGGCACACATGCGGTCCTGCCGCAGGATGATCCGGTGCTGGCGGGTGTTGCACTTCCCTTTGAGCGCGTTGTCAGGTTTACCGCAATCTAGAGCTGCAACCAAGAAACCGCGCAGAATATCCCTTGTCGGCGAAAGAAAACGTTTCCCCAGCTCCAGAAAGGCTCTCATGGTGGTTTGTTGCTGGCGCCAATCACTGACTGCTGGCTGCCGGCTGCCTATGTCTGGAGCGGTCTGCTGCCGCGGCCGCTGCGGCTGCTGTGCTGCTCGGTATGGCAGCACGCAACATGCAGCACCCAAATGGCAAGTTTTAAATGTCACGGGACAGCATTCGCGGACTTCAATCGGGCGCCGCGCAAAGTAGTGTATGTAAAACCCCTGCTCTGGCAGGCTCTGTAGACTAGAGCCAACTTAAATGAGAATCCTCGGTAGATATCGATCGATAAAACCAACGACGCCGTCCTGAAATCTGAAGGGAACGCGCTCGTTAGGGTCTCCTACCCACCCTAGTGTCAGTGCTCACACCTCGGTCGGTGATATGTGGCGTGGGCTAACCAGGCATCTGATAAAAAAACATTTTGGGCTGATCTGTACAAGACAGACGACCAAAAACCTCGACCCTTTTCCGATGGCAAGAAAGAGACCATTTTTCAGATTTTACATCGATCGAAAAATCCAACGAATGCGTCGCGACCTCTGAACGAAGCGCGCTGGTTAGAGGCTCCGACCCACGTTTGTGTCACAGTGCTCACACCTCGGTCGGTGATATGTGGCGTGGGTGAGCCAGGCGTCTACTAAAAACATATTTGGCAGCTGGTGCGTAGAAAACAGACGCCAAAAACTCTCGATTCCTCTCTGTTGGCACGAAGTAGATTTTTCAAGGTTCTGACACAGAGCATACGACACCGCGGCCAACCTCTTGCCCCCTAGACAACGGGTTTCCATAATACCTTCAAGGCCATTATTTACACTCATTGAACTTGCCCGGTACGAAGCTTGTTGACCGTGGGTTGTTTATGTGGTGAGATCGAAGGTCAGTCGTTGCGTGACTGCGGGTGTGCGACCTTGGAGCTGGGCCTGCCTTCTTCATGTTTATGTGCGGCGTGATTTCGCGTGGTTCGCGTTGGTACAGCGATTTGATTGGAAGATGGCTCGCGTCGTTCGCGGTATTTCAGCGATTTGTTCGAAAGAAAGCAGCCAGGGCTTTTCACGGGTCACAGGGTATTCAAAAGGTCACGGGTCGGGTCGGGTCGGATCAGGAATTGTTCAAAATCTCAAAGATAGGGTCGGGTCGGGTCAATCGGTTTTCAAATCTCGTGGGCCGGGTCAGGTCTGGTCAATATGTTTTTCAGATCTCGCGGGTCGGGTCAATATGTTTTCCAATCTAACGGGTCGGGTCAGGTCGGGTCAAGAGGTGACGAAAAGCTCATGGGTCGGGTCCGGTCATGACCCGCATAAAACGGGTCACTCGCGGATCGGGCCAGCATGACCCGCGAGTTGTTTTTCGCTGACTCGCGGGTTGGACCCGCGGGTCCGGCTCGCGGATCCGACGCTGCAAACACTTCCCGTTCTCTTCCCCGAAGGCTTCTCTACTACGTAATACTCCACAATACTCCTTTGGTATAATATTTAAACATTCAAACATCGCCAAATCCATACACGCATGCCCGCAACCATCAAAACCTACTGTAGCCAGGCCACATATCGCCATGTGGGGCAAAAATGAGTACTTGACTGTTTTTAAAGCGTCGATCCACGGGCCGGATCCGCGGGTCCAACCCGCGGATCAAGATAAATGGTCTCGCGGGTCAAGGTGACCCGACCTGCATGAGACCCGTGTCTCACGGGTCAGTCAGAAGATGGTGGATCGGATCGAGTCGGGTCGGGTCGGGTCACGAGGTTTTGAAATCTCGCGGTTCGGGTCGGGTCGGGTCGAGTCAGGGGACTTTCAAATCTCACGGGTCGGGTCGGGTCAAGAGGCTTTCAAAATCTCACGGGTCGGGTCGGGTCGGGTTAGCTGCCCAGACCAGTGGGGTTTCACCTGCCCCGCGAAAAGCCCTGGAAGATGCTGGCGTTAACTGACCCGACCCGACCCGACCCGTGAGATTTGGTCTGACCCGCGAAAAGCCCTGGAAGATAGCTGGCGTCAACTGCCCGTATTAATTCAGACTCGCTTACCCAAATAACAAATGACGTACCAAATAGGGGTTTCCATACAAATAATGAGGTGTTTTTCCACCAGGGATAGGGGTTATATGTCTAAACACGGAGATTTGCCTTGACAGACAGACAGCTTCGCATTGACATGTCTCCTGACATCTTTGCCATAAAACATGACGAATTAACAGAAAATCCAAACCACGGAACGTCAATGTCAACTACCAAAAACTACGAAAACTACAGCAGATGATCTCCTTGTTCTCCGGAGCTTTCTGATACCGGGGATAGGGGATAAAAATGTTACGCATGACATAAAAAAACTTACGGCAACGCATAACGCGTAACACGTGAATACACGTGTCGCCAGTTCTTATGCAGCCGGAAACATGGATTGAAAAAGCCGGTTTCCGATCGGAGACAAAAAAATAGCTTTCTTCTAAAAAAGCGCCTCTCTAATCCAAGATTTTTCCATTTTTTTTTCCAACTGGACCAGACAGCCGAGAACACTGAGATTTTCGACCCCAACACGCCAGTCGGATTTTATGTTTCGGAAATGTTAGAAGGTCCCGCTGCATACGAGTACCACGCACACGCAAAACAACACAACATACTGCACGACCCCACACCACATCATCGGCGACGCTGGCTTGATTGCCGTCACTTTTGCTGCTGCTCGAGGAACCGCGAGTCAGCGTGATACATCGTCATCCACGCCCGCCAGCAGCACGTGTCAGCACCCGATGGCCGCAGTGCGCGGCATCGATGACCTTTTGCCAACTGCGCTGGCTGTAGCTTTGGCGATTCTCGAAGAAATCCAACGCCGCGATGGCCTCGAGGACAAGATGGAGCAGAACGCCCCGCGTGTGAAGCTCTCACGCTGCTCGGGGGAGAAGCGAAATATCAGCATACATGTGCGGTTAGGCGCAGCTGCTGGAGGATAAAGACCTTCCTGACCCCACGAGTATTACGGCCAAGCAGTTTCGAACCGACTCCCGCCTGCCCTACCCTTTTTTCTTGGAGCTAGTCAAGCTTTCAAAAGTCACTCCCTTACATCAAACGCGCCCAGGAAAAAACACAAAAAATCGCAGTTTTTGCGCTTTTTCTGGAGGTGTTTGATGTTAGGAAGTGACCACAGTAGCTTGACTAGCTCCAAGACAAAAATGTAGGGCAAGCGGAAGTCGGTGCTGCTTCGCCGTAATTCTCGTGGGGTCAGAGAGGCCTTTATCCTCCAGCAGCTGCGCCCAACCACACATGCATGCTGATGTCTCGCTTCTTCCCCGAGCAGCGTGTGAGCTTCGCACGCGGGGCGTTCTGCTCCATCTTGTCCTCGAGGCCATCGCGGCGCTGGACTTTTTTGGGAGCCGCCAAAGCTACAGCCAGTGCAGTTGGCAATCACCGATACCGCGCACTGCTGCCATCGGGTGCTGACACGTGCTGCTGACGGATGTAGATAAGAATGTACTTCGAAGTATCACGCTAACTCGCCGCGAGCAGCAGCAGAAGGGACTGCAGTCAAGCCAGCATCGCCGGTGTTGTGGTGTGGGTTCGTATCGTGTGTCGTGTTGTTGTGGTGTGGGTGTGTTATACCCGTACGAGTATGCGGCGGGACTTTCTAACTTTTCCGAAGCATGAATCCGACAGGCGTGTTGGATCGAAAATCTCGGTGTTCTCGACTGTCCGGTCCAGTTGAAAAAAATAATCGAAAAATCTTGGATTGAAACTTATGCAAATGGAAACGCGAAGTCTACAAGTTTTCTTTCGAAAATATTGCTTTCGAACAACAGCCGAAAGGAGAGAGACAGAGAGAGACTACAGTACAGTGAGACGGACGGAGGGCGCGCACGAACACACTCTTACATCACGACCGGTCACTAAAAACTATTCTCACACATGGATGACACCCCCCCCAAGCTCCCACCCTCTCCCACTCGCCGCTCGCTACGCCATATGGCACGGTCCCTCAGGACTCACACCTGTATATCCTCCTGCCGCCGCTATGGGAAAAATTATCATACGCCAGCCCAGCGTCCGCCACATGTCACCGGCCAATGTGTGAACACGGTGATCCTAGGGTGGGTCGGAGCCCCTGAAGAGCGCACTCCGTTAATAATTCATGGCGCAGTCGTTGGTTTTGTCGATCGATGTCTGTCGAGGACTCGGATTCTCGCCGCTTAGAACCAAAAATCCGCCCGAGTTCTTTTTAAGCCGATCTTGGCCTAACATGGCCCCATAATTGCTTTTTTCGGGGTTTTCCAAAAGTTTGGAACTTTCCGTCTCAAGAAACGTGCTTATAGCAAGCTGTACCTGAAAAATTATCAAACGTATCCTGAAAAATTATCAAACGTATCCTGAAAAATTATCAAACGTTTCTTGCGTTTCCATTGTCACAAGTCTGAATAGGCGTTTTTTTAAGTGCACAAGAAAACCATTTTTTGTCTCCGATCGGAACCGCCTTTTTCAATCCATGTTCCCGTGTACCAGAACTGGCCTAAGGCCAATTGAAAAAGCCGGTTTCCGATCGTTTATTTTCCCGAGTGAATTGTGAATAGCCACCCTTCTTATCGTCCGTCGGATCGAATACACTTTTTTTTTTTTGAGACATTCAATGTAAGGGAGTGACCTTTAATACATTGACTTGCTCCAAGAAAAAAAGGTAGAGCAGGCGAAAGTCGGTTCGAAACTGCTTCGCCGTATTGCTCGTCGGGTCGAAGAGGTCTTCATCCTCCAGCAGCTGCGCCCAACCACACATC
>JBBMHQ010058087.1:0-30630 GCA_037834295.1 Postelsia palmaeformis
AGAAGCAGCAGCTACGCCCTCCAGCCCATCCCATGTTGTATCCTTCGTGTTTGTTGGTGAACTTGCTGACTCTTCATTTTACCCATTTTTTATCTAACGTGCTACTGCGAATAACCAGATATCGAGTTTTATATCGGGATTCGCGTGTGCAAAAATCGCGATATTGAATTCGGCGCAAAGAGTCGAAATATCACCCTCTCTTGAGTTTCATATAACTCTCTTGCATGCCCATTTTGGCCCATCATGCTCGGGGTTCGTTTCTATCTTCCGAGCTGTGGTTCCCCTTTTTTATGCTTAACTTTGTTCTGGTTTCTTTCGTTGTTTCTCTCTTTACGATGTATTTTGGTTGCTGGCGATGTATATATGTAACATGTTGTGCTTGTCGTACCCAGTGCGAGGGCATGGCATTGCGTAGGCTAATGGATTACCATGTGTTATCTCTGTGTCGTAGTTTGTGACCACAGAGCTTGTATCTCTCTAGGGTGTCGAGAGCCAGCACGGACACTGGGAATGCTGGATGTCGACGAGCAGAAGAGCAGTTTAATGGTAAGAACACACACACAGACCAGTACAGCAGCACCAGGTACCAGAGCAGGGTACCACATATTATTTGTTCCTCCACAGGAAATTGAAACCGTTTAAAAATTGGGAGAAAAATCCAAAGCCATGCAGGTATCTACAGATCTATCTCCGCTCTGCATCCTACTTTTCCACGGATGGTCGGCTGTCCACCGCCGACCGCCGACCGGACGACGGTGAGACTAGGGGGGAAATCGCTCCGCGAACGCTGAAGAACCTTCAGTCACATATCAGTAGTTGGCGGTGCATCGGCCGTTGTTGCTGTAAAGTTTCTTTATTGAAAGGACGGCATTGCTCATGTATCGGTCTTGACGTTTTTTCGCCGTATCCCCGTGGTTCACTCCCAGGATCTCTGCCAGAACGATGCGAATGGTGGGACGAGGACGGAGCTCGAAGGCCCCGTTTCTCCCCGACCTCGACCGAGCAGAGATTGGTCAAGAAATCCTTGCCGGAGTCATGGGATGGCAGACAGTTGTCACTTCCCTTGAATTCTGTGAGTATAGTACACACGGGGTATCATATCATGTGGCATGTAATTACATGAAGTGTAGCGTTTCCTCCGCATCCGATTGATATTTTTCACGGAGACAGGACTGTACAAGGTTCAAGTATCCCGTATCATTGTAGTTGGGCGCATGTGGTTGTTCAGGATCCGGCCACCCCTCCGCCGTATTTCACGTATGGTATGTAGGAAAAGCCATATTAGATGTGCACATTCCGGAAATTGCATCGGCGACTCGGCCACCGCTTGAACCCATATAGGCAGGAGGGAACCGCCACGGGATTACGTTATACCTATCGGGGTTGCTGCACGTGCTGAACGTGATAATTTCGTGTGCATGCAACAATGATACCCTTCTCCTGCCCTTTGTTACAGCACTTGCCACCAAACAAAAATGCCGTAGGGGATTCCAACACTCCGTCGTATAGTGAGCCTTTTGCGCGTACTCAACGTGGCACGCCTGTACAACAGGGTCTGCACGTCTGCACTACAGTACAGCACCTTGGTTTCCACTATCTGCACTGCTGGTGAACGAGACCCCCCTCCACTTCGAATTGAATTTGGGGGACGCGACCTCACAAAAAACAACTCTTAGAACGTCAAACAGCACCCAGCATGCGCATGTTCGGGCTATATACGGAGTATTGTGCAGAGTTGGCTTATTTCTGATGGGCCGAAATGTGTCGACTCACAGAAGTCTGGTGTTTGGATTTGCCTACGTTCAACAGACTTTGCGTGTAGTGGACGTCCGAGAAGGTAGTCAGGAGGTCTCCTTCCAACAGGAATTCGATATGGGGGTCTCCCGTCCACCCATGACATTAAGCTTTAAACGCACTCAAGAGTGAAGTCGTTGTTCGGAGCTATGCCATCGGAAGCCTGACCTGGCCCGTTTTGCAAACGCCCATCAACCTTGCAACTAAGGACGACGTCTCCCCGGATGGTTCCGCATATGTAGGCAGATCAATTGGTCGGTTCGTCTGTCTTCTGTAGATCACGACGCTGACAGTAGGCGGCACCTCCCTCGCGCATTTTCCCCACTGCACATGCTCTCCGTCCTAGCCTCCCCACCGCGGCGTGCGCTGTCAAAATTGGAATGAGCGTACCTTGCTGGCTTCCTAGTGACCGCGAACACGAAGCCCGCGTCGTTAATGTGCAACCTAGAAGGTGGATCGGTTATTCACCACACTGCCGGAATATTTCAACCGCCAGAGTGCCCCAATGCAACGGCAACGCTCCTGTGTCGACCCCGCACCCAGTCCATACATATAGTATACCCGAGCATTTGTAAGAAGACCTAATACCCTCGAAGGCCGAATCGCCATGAAAACCTAGTTTCCACGACGACCGATACCTGACCTAGATAAGCCCTAACCCAACCCTGGTGCTCGAAAAATCTCGACTTTTGACCCGCGATGTACCAACCCGCGAATATTGAAGAAATATGAACAAACGTCTGGATTGCCACTCACCGTAAGGTCGGCGTCTTGACATTTGTATGGCGCATTACTCGTGGAGAATTGTACTTCTGCTATGACTAGGAGTGATGTACGTGTGAATATGCATGCACGAATCACGTAACAAAACACAGTCGCAGTACTGATATCAAATAGCATGCTGCATGCTCCATTGAAGATTGACATTGTTGCCAGTTAGAGTCGGTCTCATGTTGCACGTGAAACCTCTACGTAGAACCGTGAAGGAAATACGTACAGCCAGGTATATTGTATGTGACGTGAGTTTCAGATGTTTAGCTACAAAGAACTTACTCGGTGGTGAGTGCGTACAAGTATACAAGGTTTTCCTTCGAGATGTGAGTGGCGTGAAATCCGGGGGGTATCGTAAGCGGTTGAAAAGGAAGACGCAGGTAAAATCCTTGCACATCCTTTTGGAGTGAAAATGATCTCGGAGTAAAATTAGCCATGGGCTGCTGTATTACTAAAAGGTAAGAGTAGTAGTCCAGTTATCGGTGCTCTCGTTTGTCGTGGCATACAGGGAGCATAGACTACTGTTTCGCTCGAAGAAAAGCGTAGCACTCAGCAGGAAATTGATGGCGTTTGCATCATCCAGATATGTATTGTCTGGGTGGGACTTTTTGTTTACTGGGTAAGATCTTCTTGATATTTATGATTTAAATTACTTTCGGGTTGGGTGGGATCTATATGATCTGAATGCGATGTGTGCATGATGTGGAGGATCTGCACAATCTAAAGGATATATTATCTACACACTTCAACTGGGGAGACAAGTATGTTCTGTTTTATTTGCACTTATTAATTAAGCACATGGTTAGCCGGAATGGAAATCTGTCTGCACATTTTTCATAGATGTGTACCTGAATGGAATCTGTGTGATCTGGACAATCTGGATATTTTCACCGAGATGGGATTTGTCCGATCTGCCTGATCTGTGCATGTTTCCGCGATATAGGGTCTGTACAATCTGCATGATCTGCACATGTTTATCGGTGGGTGTGCTTGATCTGCAAGGTTTGTATGATCTGCTGGATCTGTATGATCTACCTGAGTGAAATCTGTGTGATCTGTATGATCTATACACCGGGATAGGGTATGTACGATCTGCATATCTTAACTTTTTTATCGATGGGTTTGCATGATCTGCAGGATGTGTATGATCTGCGGGATTTCTGTGTGATCTAGAGAAGCTGTCAAATCTTGATAGTCCACACTTTTTTATAGCATGTGTAGCCCTTATTATGGGATATTTAGTGGATAGATATTTCCCAAATAAGTGTGTACCTGAATAGGATCTGTGCGATGCGTACATCTGCATCGGGTGTAATATGTATCATTTGCAGGATGCGCATGACCTGCACGATCTGTATGATCTATCTGAGTGGGTATGCATAGTCTGTGTGATCTGTACATCTTGACCGGGATGGAGTCTGTGTGATCTGCAGGATTTGTATGATTTGCAGGGTCTGTGGGGTTTGCAGGGTCTGTATGATCTGCAGGATCTGTATGATCTACATGATCTGTATGAACTGCAGGATATTTATGCTCTACCGGAGAGGAATCTACATGTCATCGGTATGATCTGTGCATCTTAACTGGGATGAGTTCTGTACGATCTGCAGAATGTGTTCGACCTGCGGGATTATCTGTATGGTCATTACGGTGCGGGAACTTTTGACCTGATATTGGGGGACTTTGATAAAAAACTGACGGGTCCTGAAAAAATTGAGAAAATCTGAAATATACCTCGGAAAACTCTTCGGAGGAGCTTTGGATTGAGCCCATGGGAACAAGCGGGATCGCGCTGTGAAGCTTACAATCGAGTGTTGACCGTCGCTCTAGAGGGCTGTTCATCGTACAAGCCTCACCATATATCAACAAATATGGCGAGTCCGCCAAAACAAGTTGCAGATTAGAAAAGCTGGCTTCCTCGGCAATTTGATGGCATCTGGATCATCCCCGATTCCCTTCAGGACCCGGCCAAAAAACAACAACAACTAATTTTCGTTTTACCCACTTCCACTCTAACAATGACGTAAAAAAAGCTGTGGAGGCATATGGATGAAAGCGTGGGAAGGGGGTCGACTTTGTTTTTTTAGGGGGCACACGACCCCACCCAAGCCGTGTACGACATATAAGCTGATTTCCCTGAAAAAATATATACTCGTGGTTTCAAGTAGGTTCAAGTATTTGTTCTTCAATTTCGTGTGTTCAAGTCTCACCGAGGGCATGCTCAGGGGCTTTTTCGTGCATAAAACAAATTGATTGGCGGAAAGCGCTAAAGCGTGAGACAGCTATATTCCATGACAATCGACGAGCAGTGGGAATGCCAAACCCTATGCGCGACGAAAAATACAAAGGCACGTACCGGGGGGGAGAAGGGTAGACACCTGTGATCACGGCTTGTCCAGAAGCGCGTCGAGGGTAAAAGCTCCTACGAGTTGGGCTAAAAAGTGAAAGTGATAATACAAAAAAACTACTGTAAAACTCACTCACTTGGAACACACCCAGAAAGGAACGATGTGAGAGCAGTGCGATCATTGCATACTGAGTCAGGTACCGAGAAGTCGAAGGTAAAACTTGGATGCTCAGAGTCTCATCGGGGTTCCCGACTTACTCGCAAGGAGAGATAAGGTAGATTTAGCGAGGGAGAATACGGTGGAAACCGAGTTCACGAGCCTTGAATTCTAGGAGCTTTTGCGACGAAACATTTTTAGTCTACATTCCCTACAATATCTGGGTAGGTTTCGGAGTCCCTAGATGGCTTTTTTGCCGATTCTTAACGTTATTTTGCAGAGTCTCGGTTTGCTTTTGTGTTTATCCGTTTGCGAGCTCGCAGTACGCACGTATGGTCCGGAATCATAGAAGGGGGCGCACGTAAAGCACCGCTAGCACGTTCGTTTTTCACGAGTTCACGACGTTTACGCCATTTTCGCGATTTCTAAATCGCTTTCATCCGTTTTTCGCGATCGTCTTGCTCAGGGCCGTTCTTATCGGAGCAACTTCATTTCCAAAATTTCCAAAAAAAAAACTTAAATCTCCACTTCATGATGGAGTTTTGGTCGGTCATTTTTTTTCGATTATTTGGAGGTTTTCCTCGGTTTCGTTTTTGTTGCCGATTATTGACGTGTTCCCTCGGTTTCGTCCGTTTTTGGTATTTATGTCATCCGTGAGGTGCTTTTCCAAAATACGCTACGCTCGAATTTTCGCATAAAGTTCTAGAAGGGGGCGCACGTACAGTACCGGTTGCATGTTCGTTTTCGAAGAATTCCCGATGTGTCTCCCATTTCTGCGATTTTTCATCGTTTTTTTCCCGATTTCCGCGAATAATTCGCTTAGTTTTATTACATGTTTTGTTGGGGAGCCTTACTGTAGACCTATGCCAATAGAAAAGCGAAGTCGAAGAGTTTTCTTCCCAAAATATTGCTTTCAAAGAGCAGCTCAAAAATTCTCGTACCGCTGCTGTGGGACAAGAAGAGAGAAAAAATGTTCGTTGCTTTTTTCCCAGCAACGGCTGCAGGCGGCGCAAATTGCTTTTTCTGGTTTCAAATTGTCAACACGCTTATAGAAAGCAGCTCGCGCGACGATCGACGCTCGATCTCAATAGAGACTCAGCCTACGGCCAACCCGCTCGGTGTCCAGCATGGCCCACGAATATAGATGACAGCCTCGAAAATATCAGGTGGATCTATGGTCTAGGGTGCGAGAGCTTGCGGGCGGCGTCCTACGGTGTCCTTCCAAACCTGGAAAAAATACAATATCTATCTGCCATTGGAGACGAATGGAGAATTTTCGTCTTCTGTTTTATGCACACTAGCTGCCAATTGTTTTTTTTCTCACGCCTGGTCAGCTCCCGCCACATGCAGCGATCCTAGGGCAGGTAAGAGCCCCTAACGTGCGCACTCCGTTCAGAATTCCTGACGCAGTCGTTGGTTTTGACGATCGATATCTGCCAAGGACTCGGAATCCCACCGTTTCGAACCAAACATCCGCTTGAAGTTTTCTCATGCCGATATTGGCTAAACATCGGGCCCAGATTTTCTTCTCTCGGGCTTTCTGTAAAGTTTGGAACTATTCGAACCGTGCCCATAGGAAGCGTGTACCAAAAATGTCCGGCGGGTATCTTTGATGTTCGTTTTTTTTTCGTGATACTTCACTTTCCCACTGGCATGGGTCTTGGTGGATGATTCCCATTTTGTTTTGGCTTTTTTGTTTTTGTTTGATTTTTGCAGATTCTTGACGTTTTCCTTCGCTTTCGCCTTTGGTCGGTGTTGTTCTCATCAGTGGGGTATTTTTTCAGAAATATAGGGTATGCCTGACAGTTCGCATGAAAAAGAAAATACACGAAAATACGACACAATTCCCGTCCCTCCTCATGCAATAAGGTTCTTCTGCGTGATTGGAGCACCTTGCACCGGTCGAAAAAAAAAACCAACCAACAGCAGAGCTCCTCTCTCAGCCTCGTACGTTGCCCGCCCGTTTCGCGACCATCTCACCAACGATTCAGTCCGGGTAAAGCTTTCATCCCTCTATACCACAGTGAGCCCCGTCGCCCGCCTCGCGGGAAGGCTGGTGCTCACCGTGGCCCTCGTTCGTCAGCTCGACGAAGTTGGTCCTCAGACTGCGTAGCTCTCTCTGTAAACTTTGACTTGGGCGTGAAAATGAGCACCGCTTAAATTTTACTTTGCATATATAAAAAACATTGATAGAGTCATACATAGTATACGCGGAGCCAAACGAGGAGGCCGAACAGAGCCCATTCGTGCTCCCCTCGTGTCTCGAGGCACACTTGACGCCTGGCCACGAAAACGGCGACCGCGCTCCCTGCAACCCCCCCTCAGCCCGCCAGCACCCGCTGACACCCGCCACGCGGCGCCGGGCTCGCCCGCTGTGCCGTGCTCGGAGTATACGCTCGCGCACGAAACGAAAAACAAATCTTCAGAAATATAAGCTTTGCTTGACTATTCGTACCTGGTATGTTCGTATGAATACGAGTACGAGAAGACGTTTGTATTCATGAATGCGGTTCTTGTTCATAATCTTAAGCTACACCAGATATTGCTTTTTACTAGAACAAAATATACCACGACCGAAAACGTGATCTAACTTTTGGGTTTAGTGTGCCCTGATTACCTCGTTTTATTTTTCGTACCGTAAACTAGTAGAAACACACTGGTGTATCTGGCACCGTTTCTTGTCATTTTGGTGACTTGGACGGACATGGATCATTGACCAGGGAACGGTATACCTTGACAGAAAACGTCGTATAACTTGGGCTTAGTGCACCTTGATTTGCTGGGGTTCATGTTTTGTGCCGCAAACTAGGAAAAAAAACAACACTGGTGTACCGTTTCTTCACATTTTTTCCAGTGGAGCAGATTATTAAATCAGCTCATAGATACCCTAGGTTAGGGCTAGTTTTAGGGTTAGGGTTAGGGTATGGTAGGAATGACCAGTTGAAGTTATACGTACGTGATGTGTACGTGGTACGGACCAGTTGGATGAATGCGTGTTGCATACAGAAAATTATCTCTGCAGATAATTGGGAACACGTTGAAAAAAAGGTTCATGACTGCGAAAGCTTCGATAAGGGGAAGACCCGCCTATCTCCGCAAATCCTCTTTTATTTTACTACACTATCACCGGTCTTAACAACATACCTGCTGTTCGTACATTCTACTAGGCATCTCATGTTTTTTTCAGGGCTCTACCAGTCTTTGACAGGCTGATTGTCCAGCGCGTTGCGCCGGGTCCACATATCCTCGTGTTGTGGTATCTGATTCATGAGTGCTAGACTTGCTCGCAGAGCTAAATGTATAACTCACGCTGTGTTGTGTGTTTCAGCTCTGCATTCGGTTTTTACCGTGTGATTTTCCACACTATCAATATTGCACAAAGTGTTGCTATGCCTATTTCTTGGTACACGTTCGTTTCGGCGAAATACTTCTGCCTAGAGACACACCACATCACAGCACACGGGGAGCTGAACATCAGCATCGCCAGGTTCTACAACTGGTAAATTCCCACAAAGCATCGTTGAAGCACGCGAGCAGGGCGATCAACCAGATGACGCAAACCAAAAGTATATTCTACACTGAATAATCTCTGCAGTGAGTTCGGAAACAGTCCGGGAACATACGGAAAGCGTTCCCTGATTGGAGTAATACGTTCAGGGAGGTTCAGTTAGATCGCTGTGGGCGACATTTCACAGCAGCAGCAATGTGTGGTATACCCGCCGAATGATTCGTACCCCGGCGTTGGAAACCACGGGATATAAGCCGGATGTCCTCTGGTGACTGCACGACGAATCACGATGCAGACGGCCAGATACCTGGTACTCAACAAGCATGTCGGTGTTTGAACAACTGGACAAGAATATCGTGGGTGCATAGCGCAACTCTCCGATTGCCGGTTGCCCCATGGATGGTGCTATCCTGATACTTCGTTTAATCTAACGACTTATTTCCGCCTGCTTGATCGACGCAGCGCGCGCTACAGCATCTACCAGCGAAATACGTAAAAGGTGCATCGTAACTAAAGAGCTGTGTGGTGTGGAGGTTTCTGCGATGGCGCCAGCAAGAACACTGCTAGGGTCCCACGGCCCCCAACCATCTTATAGCATCGTCTGTACTACCTCCCACACGCACCGGCTGCAGATGCTTCGCTCTTTGTGGGCGACGACGGTTTCGACAAAAGCGCAACAGTCGAAATCTACATGCTCGTCGCCGGAATGTCTACCATTACCTTCGGTTTGTGGACCAATCTACCGTTCATCGTGGCTCCTTCGGTGCTGTACGCTAGTCGACAAACCGGGTACGTCAATTTTACTGAGTTATGTAGCTGTTGAATATACAGGGTGCCCCACTTCTGCTCGTTATCCTCGGGATAATGCGTACAGGCAGTGCTGGCCCGCAGCTTCTCTCTCGCTCGCGATGTGAGTACGATAACATGTTCGAATAAACCCATTCCGGTAAGAAGGGATACATCATATACCTGAACGAGACGGTCGTTCAACAGCAGGTGATCGTCTCGTTCTGGGCTGAACCAGTGCAACCAAAACATATCGAGTCGATATTCCCCTCCCCTCCCCTTCACTGTTTCTCTATTGCGCGATACCAGAATCACGATGGGTGGGCAACTGGCTGCTCAAGCCCTTGCGAACGCAGCAGCAGCTCTGGCGTTCTGGTTCGCGTTGGAGCTCAAGCTTGTGTCCTACATACCAACGGCACTCCGAATCGGCGCTGGGTACGGAGTAGCAATGCTTGTCGGCGTCTTAGGGATGCGCAACCTTGGTCTCCTGGTGTCAGACTCTTTCGTCTTGTCGACGATTACATGGAAAAGTGTGAGTCATGTTGTACAACGTTCTTCTCTACAACAAGTGGCAACAAAACGTGCTGGTGAATCGTGTGTGCTTCCTTTGTGTGTCAGGCTTCTGCTCCAGCCGTCCCAGTGTGGCAAATAAATCTTTAACGCTGATGGGGATCGTTTGAACGGCCCGGACCTGTGGCGCACTCAACGTTGTGGTGTGTGAATCCAATCGATTTGACGATATCATGTTGCCGGTGTCGTAGCCTCAGGCAACGGTAGCCCAGACTGCATAGAAGTATGTGACTAGATGCTCCAGGTCATGTATTTTGGGCCTCCCACAGGGTAGAGGCAGAGAAGAAGTCAGTCCCGTGCGTCACTACTTACTTCCAACTTCAGATGTTGAACGCCACACAAACTACAACAATAGGCAATGGTACCAACCGATACTTGACGGCGATTCAAAGAGACTTAACGAACAGCCGGAATTTCGACTGTTCCCATGCTTCGTTTAAATTCGCGCGTACACCCGAAGGTTGTCGGTCTTGCGGTTGTTACTGCCGCTTCAACGACAACGTCACCTCGGCTCGCGACGCGAAAGTGGGTTTACGTCTTAGGGACCCCTACGATCGTGACCGTGGTGGTGTACGCAGTGATAGATCGGTCGAAGTTCCAAGGATACGCTTCAGCGGAGAATACCCCCCTGTCAAACTGGCGTGGCGGGAGCTTTGGGCTGGTAGATTTCTCTGCTACCTTGGATTATCCATTTCAGTACACGTTCTACGTAGTCCGAACGTTTTTCAGCATCGTCATCAACATATCGAGTGTACTGCTTGTCCTGATCGATACGGTGTGCCTGCAGGTGAGAAGTACGCTACCGCTGCAGTAGAACCGCGAATATTCCTCTACATCCACGATATTAGTCAACGTTATCTATCTGGAGTTGTGAAACAAGGCCATCATCGGTTTCCTTGCCCTTACTCATTTTTGCAGACGGATAGTGTAGTTTTGTTCGGCACAACATGGTTGGTATCTTGCCCCCGTGTTTTCGAGGAAAGTGTTGAAGAACCCGACTACGCATTACGTAGCGTTCGACTGTGGTAAGTAGGCATAGACTCAACCCTACTCATGCCGTCTGTGCTGGAGCCATTAGCCGGCCCCCAAACCTGAACGGGGTGTTTGTTGTCATACAGCAACGACATAATTTAGGATGTTGTTCGTGTGTTCGAAATTTAGGATGTCGTTCGTGTGTTCGAGTGTACGAGCCATCGTGGCGGTGTTCTTCGCAAGCCCCCGAAGACTTTAACATTCCACTGCTTGGTTGCCTTCGGCGGTAACGTCGGCATTGTTTCACTCGACGAACTACACTAAGCTACTAAAGTAATGCGGTACAAAATGTACGGTAGTTCTCGTAGGGTATGTTCATCCGTGGAAATCTACGTAATGGTACACCTATGCATGTGGTTAAACCATTGATTAGGGGCGGTATATTTAGTTCAGGGCCTCGTTGAGCAGCCTTCATTCTGACATCGCGAAGTGAGCATTGTTTTTTCTGTGATACTGTGAACAGTACCTGCGAGGTTTGTGGTTCGATACCAACTGCCGATAACTATGATCTGCAACTTCATCCCCGGATTTTCCAGAAATTTCGTGGCGCAGTGAAATCTGCCGAAGATGCGGACTATTCCGACGCAATCGGAGGCACAGCCAAGGTGGGGAAGTCTTTCCTTCTCGTTGTTTTCGCCATCCGATAACGTATAGCATGGTCTTCAACATTGACACCTCAGAAAATTTTCAGAAAGCGAGAGAAGAAGACAAAAAACAAAGGAAACGAAAACAGAGAAACCTGTGCACGAAAAGTAACTCCCTTCTGTACTGTACCTACTTCCGGTTTTAACATCAGTCTACTCCACCTGATATCCAGTTATGTTGTTCTTGTTGCGTGTCGACATACGCCTGATCCCCAGTCACTTCACACAGCCCGATTATTGTTCATTCCGCGCGCATCACCTCACAACACATCGGGCGCGTGCTACGGTTGGTTTTTTCCCGAGGCTCCCGCCCTTTTGAACAACACACGCATGTCCGCGGTACCTGACCGCCCCTGTGTACTTCAAATGTTTGAGAAAGTCGAGCGGAGAGATGGCCGAGTTCTGCACCCGCACTTCGTGCTTCACCCGCTACTGTTGTAGTGCAAAGCAATCAGCTTCGGTTACTTTGGACCTGATCTACCTTCTACATTAGTAGGTCCCGTACTTTCGTGACCGCGTAGCTTGTGTCTCTCTGGGGCGCAGAATCAGCGTGAACAATGAACTTGCCGGACGTCGGTGGGTGGGAAGATATGTTCGATCAAACCGATACACTCGCGCAGCAAACGATGGCTTCGAGTACCCTACGAACAGAAACAGCGTCCACCCAGCGTAACCACTCTCGGTGTTGACCTGCGATACGAATACGGTCAACACACATGCTGTAATCTCAGAATTTTCCGAAAGTTAGCGGTCAACACACATGCTGTAAACTCAGAATTTTTCGAAAGTTAGTTGTACGCCTCCTGTCCTCCGCTGTCCCAGTACTGGTCGGAAACCAACACTAAGTCACTGGGAAATAGCAAAGCCTTGCATAAACTATATGCGAGCGCTATACGTACTCCCCATCCCCTTCCGGTCTGTGTGTTTCCGATATCAAACATACCCGTGTGCAGTTTCGGCGTATGGCCTGCGCCATACCTACGATGTCCCTGATTGGGAACCTCCTCGGCGTGACCACTCAAGCGGCGTTCGTACAGTCCATGATCGTCGTGTTTGCGGGAGGAAAAACCGGTCTAAGCGCAGTCGTCACCGGTGCGTTGTACACGGGGTTACATATGGTTCAGTTGTGATGTTTATGGTTGCGCGCAACAGCGGGTATACTTAGAGCCGGGCGTTATTTCCATGCTGCGACCAGAATGGGTCGGACGGTGGCGGGTGACTTGTCGTAGCTCTCATTCTGCACTGTGAATGCCGAAATGGCTGGAGCACAGACACTGATCTTTGTCTACTAGGCTGTTCTATGGTGGTCGGAGTTCGAGGCACTTTACAAACGCCGCCACCTTTATTTTTTCTTCAGGTTCCCTCTTCATCCTGAGCACAGTGATATGGCCCTTGCTTCCGGTTCTCGTGCCGGCGCACATCTCGGGAGCTCTGACAATAGTCATTACCTTGAGGTTCGTCTTGCAAATGATACATGCATGGTGTCTTGTACAACTTGACCGTGGCTACTGCGTCTCCAAACACAATACGGCCATAGGGCAATATAGTGTTTGTGCATGTAGCTAGTAGTACAGCACCTCATAAAAATATGGTCATGATGGATCCTGGATATTACTGTGTGGGATAGTTGGCTTTTCTCTGCCCTGGCAAACAAGCTATCGTCCATCGGGCAAATATGAGAACCAAGTGCGTGTACCACGCAAAAGGCACGGAGGCAACAAGACTGTCATAGTTGGAAGCTGCGGCAGTCCTTGCACGTTATCCGACGCACGCACGAAAGTGAACGCATAGCTCGAACTGTAAACTCAGTCCGGTAGCACTCGTTCGTGTCGATGATTCGCGCGTCCTTGCTTCCATTTAGTATATCTGCCCTCGGCACATATAACCTTGGCTCGGTCGGTGTACGTTTCGAATCACAATGTTTTTCCAAACCAGGTTATCGTAGGTTTGACAATTATGTAATAAAACATCGATCGTATCGGAGGATCCAGAAATGATGGAACAACGCACTCGATCAGAATGTTTGATATTGTGTATCTCAGAGATGTCGCGTTTGTTTGTTTCTGCTGAAACGTAGTGAGCAGAGCGGTGACGAAATTCTTGAGACTATCCCCCAATCCAGCAGTAGTATTTCGAGGCGTTTCTACCCAGATCCCGTACAGGTGTCAACCGCGCACTGAGTGTACGGTACACCAGTCAAGTATCCACTTAGCGCGGGGGGAACATTCCAGGCGAGTATTTCCGGCCGGCGCACGAGGCCTCATTCAATTCAACACTTATATTCTACAGTAGTTGCGACAGTCGCCCTAGCCCTTTGCCCCGGCACCCGTCTTTTCATCGAGACTATAGTGTGCATGGTGCATGATTGAAGTTGACCCCCGGAAAATAGTGTATAAGGCTCATTTCCCAGCAGCTACATACTGCCATGTGCAACGACTATAGTAGCAGCTTGCAGACAATGAATTTCCAGCGGCGGTAAGGGCCCACCGCTGTTCTGCTCTGCACTCAAATGTCATGGGTGACGCGACAAGGACCCCACTTGATGAAGCACGATCGTCGCCCTTATGCATGGACAGTGCAACATACACGTTGTGACAGCTGCAGCAGACGCCCAGGTGTTAGATACACACATGAGTATTACTGGGAACTATAATTATTAGAACCAAATGTTATTATTTTAAAAGAGGTGAATATATACCGATATGGTTTGTGGATACCGTAGGTCCTATTTGCTGTATTTCCCCGTAATAGCAGTGCGCGCAAGCCCCTCCACTACTGGCGTCGCCAGACTCTGTAGCATTCAGCCTCACCATTCCGTACGATTATCCACCAATGTATACTTCGTGACAGGTTTTTCACCGCGGTAAGAGTGGTCGATGTTTCCCGCGCGGAAAACCTTCTCATGTTCGGTAAGAAGAGCATTAAGCGCACACGAACATACGGTATTCCTTCAACGTGTAGGCCGCAAAAGAGCGGCAAGCAGAGCTCGCCCCGTATTTCAAAACGTACACCTCCTTGTACGTAGTAAGCGTCCGGCGTCGGTTGTACCGTGGTTCCAGCCACAGGTGGTGCGATGCTTGTGTGCAGAAATGACAACATCTTCCCGCTCGCTGGCTAGGATAGACCAAGAGTATCTTGCTTGTGTAGGGGGTCGTAAGCCAATCTCCGTACGTATCGTGCTTGGCCCGGTGTATGGGAGAGTTTGAGACTTCTCGATACGCAAGATAATACGATGTTCAGAAATGGATTTGGAGGCACAATGACACAACTGTCCTGCAGTTCGCCGGTAGCAGCCACGACGAATTTGGTTGAATGCCTGTCTCGTTGGCAGGCGTAGCTATTAACCCCCGTATAGCCACACCTCGCGGCTGCCACCAACTGACGCCGTGTCATGGGCGCGACTGTGAATCACTTACATACATGCGCTTTACAGGTGTATCGATCCTATTGATCCCTCTTTCCTTCAACTTCGTGGATGCCCTATGCATGGCAACCGTCCTCGGGTTCGTTTGCGACGTCAGCAACAAGATCATATTGCATGGCATTTTTGCTAAAAGCAGCCAAGTGGCCGTAACAGGTTCGCAAGGGAGCTCGGCTTCAGAAATAAATCAGCGCAGCAACACCCTGCGAGATATGTCCCTCTCTTTAAGCAGAAAGAGCATTTCGAGCACCTTGGAGGAGGGAAGCGGCGGCATGAGGGCTAGTGTAACAGCCCGAGAAAGCGAGGAATCCTCACCAGGATCAGCGGTTCCTCTCCAGATGACGGTGCCGAAGAGTCTGTCCAAATATATGACAAGACACGAATCCTTGCCTTATATTCCCCCGATCTGGACGGCCACGTCACGATTGAATATCGAAGAAGATAGCAAGTTGGAAGCAGAGGACGGGAGGAAGGGGCAGCCTTTTTGTCATGTCCGTGGCTACTCTACTACCCAAACCCCACCGCAGCAACGCCCCCAGCCGAACAATCTGGCGCGAAACACACTAGACGCGAATGTGTCGCATGCTGGCCGCTCCTCAATATATTCCAGCAGGAGTTTAGCCTCAACACTAGCGTCCTCGCGTGGCTCTGTCCTTAGCAATCTCAGGAGGAGCATGCGGTCGAGGCGCGTTTGGAATAAAGTGGCGAAACCAAGCGGCCGTGATGTCCAGCAAATAATAGAACCGGCGAACAGTAGGACCGTGCACTGGAAACTAGCTCTTGTTGCGGCGGTGGAGCTGGTGTGCAAAGTGGTCAATGACCAGAGTCAGCAGTAGTAGCCCAATCGCTTGACAGAAGACGCTGACAGCAAAAAATATATTTCCCGCCACTTCGCTTGGAACCGCGTCATCTACCATGGCGATGTGCCAAACGAGTTGACGTGGTCGAGGAGGGGGACACCATACGCATTAAAAAATGGTGTGTGTCATGAATATGTTTCATAATCTACCAGCAGTGTCCGACGTCCCGGGTGTGGGTGGTGTGTGGAGGGAAAACGAAGGTCAGGCCGTCGTCTGGTGTAATGGTTCGCGATGACGTGGTGGTATAGTTGAATGCACTGGGTTAATGTATTATGATGATGTAGGGCTATGTTGATCACCGCACCAAAAGGCCCCTCGCGCGGAAATTTCAAGGAAAAGCTCGTTATACCTGCTATAGTTCCAAACTGCGCACGTTGAACCGCTCGCGTCCATGGTACGAGGAAAAAATTAGCATAGGCTATGGCACTTCATCAAAACGTTCATGCAAAACAAGCGATATCGCTGGCTCGAGGAAACGGGTGTGCCTCTTTCTTGCGCAGGGCAGCCGATATAAATCACTCACGGCGACACGTGGAAGGACTAAGGATGGACGCAGGGTTAGTGTTTTAGTGCATAGAGACGGCTGTGGACTCACCTTCTTCTTCGTTTCGAGCTTTGTTCCACAACGCAAGTGAAAACGTTCAGAGAACATTCCTTCGTCCTGCCGCATTAGCTTGGGGGTGCATCGAAGCCCTTTGATTACTACCAGGCACACCGCAATGACTATACATGGCCGTATCTGCGTCCTCGCTGTTTCTGCGTACATACGGAACAAGAGCTAAGGACGATAATGACATAGTCTTGAAGTGTTTTGTGCTGACACCAAACATTTAGTCTGCCAGGTGAGTATTGGATTGAAAGGAACCTCCAACTCCTAAGCATTGTGGACCCCACACGGAGCAACCTTCCGCGCTAAATGCACGTTCGGCACGGCAACCATACTTGGACATGCGATGACTGCAGAAAAGGAAACTACCACAAAACGATTGGAAGGCCTGTATTTTTCGTTCGCCTACCCTGTTGTCAGCGGTTCGGGCTAGGCTTGAGAGACACGTTGGCGCCTTCATTCCTAGGTTGTTTGAACAAAACTGCTGAAACCAGTTTGGTCTTACTTCTGGGGCTATTGGATTGGGTCACAATGTATATCCCTGATGTTGCCTAAAGAGTTGCGTATTTGACTCGCTTTCATGTTTTGCATGAAGGCCAACCCGTCTGTCCATACCCACTGGTTCGGCATCTACTCATGGATAATTCGGATAGGCTCATGTTTGCGAGTGAGATATGCTGAATGATACAAGCGACGAGGCATGCTTCATATTGGAAAAACTCGTAGAACCTCAAAGTACTTTCTGGTATAGTAACAGTGCAGTGGCGCAAATATTGCATACCAGGTTACAATGACGTTTGGCGACTGCCCTACCAGTCCTTGCCAAAGACTCATCTGTATGGGTAGAGTTAGTGCTTCCGAAAGATTCCAGTAGTAACGGTGGAGGTTGAGAAGAAATGTTTGTGGACGATAACGCCTCCTCAAAAAAAAACTCGATATACCTACTCTTTACATGGGAATATATTAGCAATTGATTTCTCAGTTCGATGCCACCCGGAATGCCTCTTCCTCGTGGAAAAACATGCAATACCTACTCTTACAAGGGTGTGTGTACCACAACTAGTTTATTGTCACATCCGTGAAAGAAAATAAAAGCCTAAGCATACGTGTCGTTCCTTCTGCCAACCTCACGCATGGTGTCTGTCGGGTATACTCTAAATGTCACGACTCTGTAGACGTTACGCGCGACGTTCATTCATCGTTAATCAAGTCTGCTTCGACTACCGAGATACTTGAGTTTTGAGGGAAATTTAAGGTTCTGAAGAGATTGCCCGTACTCAAAACCCAGGTGAGCCAACCACGCAGGTACTCATCCCAGCACCTTTTTTAGCATATATCCAGCCAGTCAGAAAGACGAGGCGTGCTTTGACACGGTGAATCAAAATATGTTGCAACACGAGGATGGGCTACGATTGATATATTGATATTTCACTCGGTCCCTGGTACCTATCTGGGATGCTGGAATCCAAGAAATGGGTCTGGGTGTCTAGAGTGGGTGTCTAGAGTGTTGATATCTGGGGTCCGAATGTCTGGAGCCACTTACAACCCTACTGTAGCATTTACGTGACCACACGCATGCTTTCATTTTAGTTCGGTGTTTTTGATCGGGTGTGTGTACGCTTTCGTGTTTTTATCTTCGCATATGTATCCGTGCGCACCGGCATAAATAAATACTGTGCGCAGATGTGCTCGTTGGCCATTCCCATAATTAAATGCTGCCAGTCTGTCTGGAATCATGGCCTCGCGATCCAAAGCGCTTCAGCTTGGCCCTATCCTTGCTTTTTTAAAAGCGTCAACGCCCCATTCCGAAGAGAGGTTATTTTCAAGCCTTAAATCTTGCCTCAGTGGCGCTGTTTACCGTCGAAAACAACGCCGTTAGACGATAAATTCCTCAACCAAGGGACAAAGCAGAGGTCCTACTCGTCCTAGGCCCTTTTCCGAATATGACATCTCTCACTGCGTGCCGAAAAGGGGTTTTGAAATAAAATAAAATAAACGGATGTCCCGTCTGAAGGTGTCATGCGTGGACGCGATACTCGTCGTTGAGGCAAGTGGATACAGCTTTCGGTAGTACCGGACGAAACATATTCCACGTGAATTCCCAGGAAATTCGCCCCGACACGTGCGTGCATGAGTCTAAAGACGTGCCAAAACTCTATTTATTCACTTCAAGGAAGGCCTTGCGAAATGCCTCAACTGCTCCTCAGGCGGTTTTTCAAGGCTAGGGCCTAGCTTCAAGCCTGTCTTGCCCCATGCGTAAAGAGGCTTGGTGCCACGACTTTCGAGACACCGGGTCTCATGCCCGCCCGAGTCCTGGCCGTCGCGCGCTGGGTAATGTCGATATAACCACACCAATTACAGACTGCAGTACGGCGGGATTATACAACGGAACGGCACTACAATACCACAGTAAGCTCGATTAGGGCCGTATTAGGCACAGCACCAGCAGCAGCGTAAGGAGCAGAGGCAGCAACAGCAATAGCGGCAGAAAAGAGTGGCAGCTCGGCAGCAGTAGCAGCTGACCATGCTGTCAGTCACTAGGTGGTCGCCCAACTACAAATCCAACATTGCTAGTGGCTAAACATTCAAAAAAACAACCAGCACCCTATTGGCGGATTGCGATTCTCCCCGTTGCTCAAATCCATGCCGGAGGCTGCTGGCTCTTTCTATAATTTGTAGAGTAAGCATGAGTCGGCGCCACCCCGGATGGTGCCCTATCCCCAGATCATAAGTCCTTCCAGACATCTACAACTCCGACATACCGGGGACGAAAAAACCAACCCCGATATCGCCCCGCACGGTGTGGAAACCCGATTCCACTGGCTTATTATCCGTTATCTGAGGTTCGAGGAGCCAGCTCCGCCCGGGGATAATAATGCCCTATCCCCGGATCAGAAATTCTTCTCTCTATCCGCAATTCCGATAAACCGGGGACGAAAACCGTGGTTTTCCCAAGGTCGATATCGCTCCACCCGATGTTGAAGCTCTACTCCCACTCCCACTAGCTGATTGCTGATTGGCTGGAGTTTGAGGACCCAGCGGCAACGGAGGGACATAGCGTCCCACCCGCTGATCAGACCTCCACCTATATACACGCGAATCCCATAAACCGGGACGGAAACGGTGGTCAAGCGGGTCGATGTTGCCCCACACGGTGTGGAAACTCCAGCCTTATTGGCTGATGCCTGGTATGCTGGGATTAAGTGTAGTCAATACCACTCAGGGAGGGTAGGTTCCCATCCACGGATCGTAAATCCTTCCATACATGCGAAACCCCAAGAAACTGTGGGGTAGAACGGTGATTCCCCGGGCCAATACCGCCCCGCATGGTGTGGGAACCCCGACCCTATCGGCCCGTTGCTGACATTGGCTGGGGTTCATGAAGCCCGAGCCACCCGGGGAGCAAGAATTCACAACACCGGATAAGAGTTATTTTCACACGTATACAACTCCAGCAAACCATGGTTAAAAACCATGAACCCCCAGATCAATGCCACCCCGTACGATAAAGAAACCCCAACTCTGGGTACACTGTGGTTGATCGGAGTTCGTGAAAATAGAGGTCCCCACTCATTGGGAGCAAGAAGGTTCAGTAAGCCCATGAAACCAAATCTGACGCATATATTGAAGAGGTGTAGTACGTGTCTGCCTGGGGTCCCGTGTTATAGCAGCGTCCTACTCTTTGGCCGAGGTCCGAGACTAAACTCATATCATCGTTGGTTTCAGTTCGATGGACGAATGGAGCTGTTGCCCCACGAGCTCGTTCCAAGCTCGCAGCTCATGCCAAGCTTGCCAATGGCCGGATAACCATCACACCCCCGGAATATCCAACGATTGACGATTGACGCGGTGGCTAAGGAGGAATCGAGCGCGTAATGGGCGGTCAATGGACCATCGCTTGACGTGGGACAGTGGCTTTTTTTATTTTTTTTCACTCAGGGTGATGGTACTTTAAAACACCAGATTGAAACTCGCTGATCAAGTGCTTGATGCTGAATTGCCTCCAGTTTTCTCCGTTTTCCGGATTTTCTACGAGCATACGTTGGCGTTCCGATGTCTAAAGCCCATCCTCCCCCCTCCACCCATTTTTCTAGCGGGAAACTTCGTACGGCTCGACCCCCGCTCTATTGATGGGCTCTCCGTGTGGCACTGGTCCCTGCAGTCACTCACACACCAAAGGACTGCCCCTGGTATTCGTCGTGCTACAACCTTTCCCCTTCCCGACGCATAACCATCATCAGTGCAGAACAGGCATCCCGGTCACAGTCCGATGACAGCATGTGCACATTTCTTCTCTACCTCCGTTGTAGACCCGATGCTGTAACCCACCCGCTGTCCGACGTGTGACTGTCGTCGGCTTAGCATGGGTTCTCTTCCGTCAAGTGGGCCTTTAGTTCTCGGCACCCACGTCGGTGCCACACACCCCCAGCCTGGCCCATGCGAGCGTCGGTACCAAGCGAGCATTCCTGCGCTCAACAAATGCCCCGCTTCACCATAGCTCCCCGCTGCAGCAATACTCCTCCAGCCCAGCGTATGTGAGCGTCGGTGCCAAGCGGGCAACTCGGTTATGGTCCGGTAACAGCACGTGCACCTTCCTCCACTGCCCTATGCCATCGGCCCGAAGTGCTGATTTCGTCCCTCAGGTGGTGCTGACCTTGTACGGTGGTGAGAAGCGCCCCCGTTCTGGTCATTGTAAGTTCCTCAAAGAGCAGAACCCGATCGTTCCGTACTCCTCCCGAGCGTTCCTCAGGACTTGGAACCACCAGAGCCTCATGATGCCAACCACATCACTCCTATGGTTGATACCCTACGAAATGAAAAACATTCCCACTGTCGCAAAAGCTGAGCAGCATTTCCGCTCCAAACCTCACCTAGTACACACAAAACACAGACAAACCCTTTGGTTGCTGGTGTCCACTACAATCCGAATAGGCTTGAACTTGAAGCTAATTTCGGTCATGGGGCGTTTAAGCATTGGTTGGTGATCGAATAGGCATGCATCTGACCACGACAGCAACGAGCAGGCGTGTGACCACGAATAAGCGGCAGGCATACAGACGCGACGAACAACGGATGCACAGCGTACGGGCGAAGGACGTGCTTGCATGCGATTCAAGACGAAATGTAGACCTGTATTCGAATACAAGCAGATTCATGAATACACCAGGGGGGCAGAGCTCTCTTTTTCTTTGTGTATCAGAGGGACCAGGCCAGCCCACACGTAGAGACTCGAACGAAAAGAGAGGCGAACGAGGGGCATACTGCTGGCGCTCCGGGTGTATCCATTCTCCCCTTCCCCCCCTTGTCAGGCGATACAAACTAGCGTCGTCGTAGTAAAACGGTGCAGTGCGCCTTCACTAGTTACTATATTCGCCGCCTTTGACTTCAAAAATGTTGTACATCGCCCAGAACTCGCAAGTAGTGAACCCTCAAATTACTGCGGTTGTACAGATATTTTTGGATCCTTCTTACGAGTAGTTGTACATTCGACACGGACACCAGCAACGACGCCTGCTTGATGCAGCCTGATTTAAGCCTATTTCACGTGAAGTAGGTACAGCAGTTACACTTCTCACAGGACAGAAAAGTCACAGTTGGTGCGGAGCCGGGGCCGTTGCTCTAGTATGTATGAAAGGCTGCATGCTGCTCTATCTTCGTCCGTTCGCTGTTCTTGCCTTGTCTGCCCGTTGCCCACCTGTCGCATCAAGGTTGCCACTTGTGCTCGATGTTCTTGATATCATGCTACGTCTGCTCGTTTCTCGTCATCGTGTGCAAGCCGGTTTCTCGTCGTGGCATATCTGTTTTCGGTCGATATCGCAGACTTGTGCGTGCTCGTATTGCATGTGCTCCCATCGCATGTTTGCCCGTGAGCTATACATTCAACATACCACCGACTGCTCGTGCTGGCCCCTCAAGTAAATCCAGCCGTTACATTTGAATTCGTAGTTCCGCCGGCGCCACTATGAGTTCGAATACATATGTTCTAGGATCGAGTTGAAACAATTTCGCGAATTCAATAGAGCACGTAGAGGGAGTTTTATTTCCATGCTGAATACGTACACGCCGAATGCAGGCGGTAGTTTTTGCCAGCACCAAAACTTATTCGAAAGAGGGGAGCCACGCTATCGTGCCCGTGGAAGCCCCGCCTTCCGGAAAGCCTCGTACGGCGTCGACCCCAGAGCAGTCACATTCGCGCTGGCCGGCGCTCAAGCCCCCACCGGTTCGGTTGATGGCCCGTTCAGAGGCAAAGTACGAGAGAACACGTGGCTGCGAGTACCCGGGGCTGCATATCCTCGTGATACATCGGGAAGCGCACTTCGCATCGTCGCGCAAAGGGTCCAATGACACAAGAAGGGTCGCGAGCGAAATTCGTTATCGCGGCCGCACCGGCCCCCACGAATGCGACCGTATCGCTAGCTGCTAACGCGGGGCCACAGTGATCGCAGCCGCAACCATTTTGGTCGCGATGAGGAGGAGCCCCGTCGCAGCAACCGTGCCCGTGCCTATGACAATCACGGCCGCAGTTCGGAAAGGTGACTGGAGCAGCGGCTTCGGTAGCGGCCGTAACAGCGCGGAGCCCCAACGCCGGATTTGACGGGGGGTCAGTCCCGGAGCAATGGTTTCAGGCCCGCTTCTACTAAAAGTAGGCCACGTTGCTGACGTGCTTTGCAAACAACCGCGGTCGGTCCAGCGAGCAAAGAAGGACGCACAACTGGTATATTCGCCTTTTGTTAGTCATCCCGCGCCGAGAGGAGGGGAGGCAATTACCAGAGAGGCCGATGTAAGTTTTTCTTGACAAGCACCCCACAAATAGCGTCAATGGTCGCCCGGTTTACGTAGCTGCAGAAAGTACTCGAGATGAGCAGTGAGGGCATGGAGCTGCGGCCGTATACAAGAAAAAAGATATCAATGCTGAGTGAAGTTTCGTTATTTACCACACCCGCAGCAAAAAGTGATCTGGATATAGGTAGAAGTGTGCTAGGAGTGTGCGCAGGTAGGTTCATGACAAGCTAGCGGAGCTCCGAAAACCTTAGCCAGCCCAACAGGACAAGTATATTGTGGACGGTTGCTTGAAATATCTCAGGGGGCACGCCAGCCCCCTGTACCATGCGGGGTAACCCCCAGTCGGATGCATTCCGACACCATCAACGCAGGGGCGAGACGTTTCATAACAGCTATGAAGGAAGGCGTTATAGGACCCCCCAGAGGGCAAGAAGAACACGCCAGGTGTCTCAAGCGTTGGCGAGCTGAGCCGAGTGACGGCGGGATAGCCTTACGAGTCCAAGCTATTGCACGTGCGGGTACGGTACCTTGGCCAAGACTGAGAGGAAACCGCCACTGTAATATGGTCCGAGGTGTGGAGGCAACGAACGTGCTGTAGGTCGAGGATTTAGTCTACTGTAAGGAGCCAACGCGGTGGTAGAAAGAGATGTTTGGTTTTTAGAAGGCGCATGCTGTCACGGGGCTGCAACTGGCATGTTCGTTTTCGACCGACATGTGTCTGAGAAAGAGGAGGTTGCAGCACCGTGGCGCCAATTAATTCAGTGATGTGTGATGACTGTCCGTTCCAATCCGATACGAAGCATTGGTGTATATGGAAAAGGATCTCCTCATTGGGGACTCCCCGCCGTAAGATTGGCCCTGAGAGGAGACATCTCAGGGTGGGAACACATCCTCCCTAACAAGAGTGGTCAACGTCTATAGATATCTCATATCAAAGCCCGTGAAAGAACGTCAGAGTTCGAACGTCTGCGTAACTTGGCTTGTTCTGCCGACCCCACGTGCCCCACATGTCAACCGTTGTGCATACCGTACACATCTGGCTCTGGTTAATCGAGAATCAAATGCGTCACCTGCTGTGGCTATATTTCCAGGATACCGAAAAGTTGGGGAGAGTTTGGATTTATCACGAGCTAGCCTCAGGAGTACTCCGCTCGAGCTCAAAACTGTAGTGGACACAACAACAGGTCTGCAGATCCTAGTATATATCCGGCCGGTAAAAGCCTGCTGGAAATATGTGCTGATTTCGAATCTGCCCTTATATAAATACGCGGGAGCAGCAAAAGCATAAATTAAGGCCCCAGGTGATAATTGTGGAGTCGAGTTCGACGGGCCTTTATGCGCCGTCAAGTTCATAAGACGAGGAGTACTATGACCCGTTTTCTGAATGCGTATATAAAAAGGACATTCTGCAGCAGGACTACGATGTGTACTATGCCCGAACCAGGGTGAAAGTGCGCTCGCAGACGTCTCTACGTACTAGACCACTAATCCCGAATATTTACGCCATCGAATCATATTTGAGAGTGAATGATCATCACCGTGCTCATGATTTCGGAGAGAGCTAGCGCACATACTCCCTTGCACGAAAACATATAACACATCGGTCGATCGCAATGAACCCTTCGATGACATGCTGCCGCCCCAGCAAAGTTTTCCCGTCTGTACTGTGGGCCTCCGTGCGTACCATCGGTGCGTGCCAACTCGTGGTCACTTTGAAACAAGCATTGTTTGCCTCAGAAATTCCACAAGGCAAGCCTGCTGTGTTATAATTCCGGCTGCGTGCGGTAGAACTGCGGTACCGTAGACAGCAGTCCAGATGTGTTTCTCTTGTCGTGCGAGTATTGAGCTTGCGCTCCGCGTGCTTGAGTGATGCAGTATGCACTGTTGGCAGTACTGTTCCGCTGAGAAGCGTATACAAATATGGGTAAATTGACTGTTTGTGCAGTTTCTGAACAAATTACAGGGCAAGCAAGTAAGTGAATAAAGGGCAGATGTTACGGTGGTAGTCCAAGAACCCGAGGGGTTTCTAGACGTGAACACGGCATGTAGGCAAAGGGGATAATAATAATTGAACCCGGAGTCAGAGGGGATGTGGACAGACGGTAATATCACTTTTCCCTCCCCTCAGTTCTTCAAAACAGCTCGTTCCGTTGACGGCAGTGTTCCTCTACACCAGAAGAGTGGCGACTGAGATAACTACGAGATGGCTCAGGCACATGTTTCGTAGGCGGTGAAGAACAACAGGAATACAGATGACACACTTTGTAATGAACTGAAAAGCTTGAGGGTATGAGAGCCAGACGGCCTTTGGCCCTGTTTGTTCTAAGAACCCAATAGTGCATGATGTTTTAGAGTGTGAGCCCATCTGAAGTATCCTTCGTGGGGCATGAGGTATATCGGCCGGAGAGCCCGGTCATACGACGCCATCAAGCATGACCCGCGCATCGCTCGACTCTGTGACATTGTGTCCGATCCGGTAGCATAATATGCGCCTGCAAACGGCCTTGGAGCGCCAAAGGAGAACCCTTAGCGGGTTTGCTATAAAAAAATGTTTCCCTGGTTGATGTTGCTCCTGCTGGCTGATGTGTCTCTTGAGGTGTGACGGGACAGGACGTTTTGTATTGTGATCCCCTACTGGATAGTACCTTGGCTCAAACCAGGTATCTCTCAATTCATCCGCAAAGCGCCGTCTTGCTGATAAGTAGCGACGCCCCTGGCCGAACGCTCCACTTATGAACGAGATATGGTAGAGCAGGAAATCGGCCACGGCTGACTCCGGCACGCTGCGGGCTTGCTCCCCGTCCACGTGTCGCTCCGCACCGTGGCTCCGGAGGTTCACAAAATATATGGTAGCATCATGCCGACGGAGAGTGGCTACCACAGAGGCGGTGACCAGCCCCATATCCGTAGGCGGTGCTGTGAGAGGTGTAGCACGAGTGAATGAGAGCTGAGTCTACCTCCCTCAGGTCATTCATCAAATGAATAAGGCAAGCAACAAATGAGACCCCCCCCCTCCGAGAAAGGGCTCCGTGGTAGGAGTCGTTCAGCAGAGTCCGAGCTCCGATAGATTCGGTATGCACGAGTGTTAAATCACACATACCTCACATGCGTTTGACGGGGTTCTGTTTGACGGCTTGATCCCGTAGCCCGTGTATCGTATCATGTTTATGCGCTGTTTGTTGGCACCAAGCCCTCTCTGGCTGATTCATAGAGAGGCGAGGTCACTCTTGGTTCCAATTTTCCAATTGCCTAAAGACGCGGAACATAATCACAGCGTAAACTGCAATAGTGAACCCTAGCTTTGAGCGAAGATTTCGACGACACGTGCAGCTGAATGGTCGTGACTGAGTCCGTCGTCCAGATGAACCTTCAGTAGGTAATGATCGGTTCGCACGACAGTTTCCATACGGGACCGCGGGCGGACACTTGGGTCTTGCGGCTGCATGGGGAGGATACATGAGAGCTGACCTCGCCCTCTCCCTAGGGTTGGTGGCTTACACCTCGTTTAGCAGCGGTCGGACTCCTCAAGCTTCGGTATGCTTGAGTGTAGTAGCCCCTCACACTCATTTTATGTGTTCGACGCAAGTCTGTGTAGCGGGTTGATGTATTCTGCCGTCTGCCGTGGCCCATAGTTTATTTTCAGTACGCAGCGCTCACCCCTTGTCACAGTTGAGCTTTGCAAACTCAGGCGAGGGAGTGATGCTAGTCGCAACGCCCCGCTAAATAAAATAGTGTCCCCCATTCGGATTGCACGAAATCACCTACTTCGTATACTGGGTATAAAGCATAGGAAATAAACAGCACCCGAGCAGTGAACCACGCGCTCACTCATAATACAGGCACCATACTAAATATGGCAGCAGTTTATGCAGCGAAATACCTGGTACGCTACCCAGCGACAACGCGAGGCCAGCTTTGCGCACGAGGCATGAAACCAGCCCGCTTCCTGCGCCAGTGAGGGGCAGAGGAGGAAGGGCAGGGAGGTGAGAGGGATCAATAAAAGGCCGCACTGCTGCTTTTCTCGCCAGAGGGCCCACAGAGAGAAGCAGGAGGGCGAGAAGAGACGAATAAGATACGCTGCTGACGGCACCACCTACCGCATTAACATCGATAAACCCGCCCAGAAGCTACACATTTCGGATCCGTGCTTGATTCCCACCCGTGTACTGAAGGGCTAATAGTGACACAGGAACCCGCAGCATGCGAGATACCCTGTGTCAGTAAGTAGGTATTATACTGCTGCAAGTACGGGTCGCTGTCGCTCGCTCGTTTTCGCGATTCAACTTTCACAGTCATGTAGATGGACAGGCAGCCATACTTCGGGGTTCGTCTGTGTACGCATCGACCGTATTTCGGGGTTCGTCTGTGAAACCTCGCTTGCCGCGTGTGCGCTCTAGTCTTTCACTCGTCGTAGAAACGTACCGGCATGCTTCGCAATTTTTCAACATCGCCCAGTGTCACACTTTTCCTGTGATATATACAGGCATTCTGCACGAAATATCAACACTGGCTACTTGTTGCATTCGCAATAATGTACCGACAGGCACGAACGTTCAGCAATGTACTATTGTGAACTCGTTAGCCGCGTGTGCAATCTAGATGTTCTTTTGTATTTCACAAGGTACCGGCATGCTGCGCAAGTGTTCAGCAACATCCGGTTTTATAGGCTCCTCTGACTGCACCGGCATACTGCACGAAGTTGCGAGTAAGCAGGGCTGCGCTGCTTCGACTGTACCAACATGCTGTACGAAAGCTTAACTACGCACCGGCGGGCTACACGATTTTTCAACAATGTCTAGTATTGCCTGTTCCAAGTGCGACGGGAACATTGCCACAATTTGTTTTTTCATCACTTTCACCTTCCAGCCTAGTTCGTAGGAGGTGTTACCCTCGACGCCCTTATGGACAAGCCGTGGTCACAGGTGTCTACCCTTCTCCCCCCCGGTACGTGCCTTCATGTTTTATCGCGCATAGGGTTCAGCATTCCCACTGCTTGTCGATTTTCATCGAATTTTAGCTAACTCACGCTCTCGCGCTTTACGCTAATTATTTTTTTTTATGGAAGAAAAAGCCCCTGAGCATGCACTCGGTGGGACTTGAACCCCCGTATTTGATATCGATAGGCGCGCGGACTACCTATCAAGCCACCGGGGACGCCGGCTGTTCAATGTACCGAAAATATTCTCCCAAATTCAACAATGTACTGGCACACTGTATAATTTCCCCCAATACCCAGCATTGCTCATTCGTAGTGTTATACTGTCTGCTGCGCTTCTCCATCTGGGGCCGCAGCTTCGAACCGTGGCAGCGACGTGGGTAACAAAGTATTGCGCCTCACCTCCGCCGTAACACCCAATGGGCGACAATCGTTTTATTCCCCTGTAGTGGACGATGTTAATTTTCATACTATTTCCAACATCGCAGCCGCATGATGCGCAAACCCTTACAGATGTACAGACCTGCACGTAGTTTTAGGTATTGATAGGGTGAGTTTATGCAAGCTGATTGATTCTGGTTTAGGGGTGGGCTTGCAGGGTCGAGGAATCAGTAGTTGATCGAGATATTATCATGGCAAATATCCTAACAGTATACCTGTACGTAGATATGTTGCAACGGGTACAGTATATTCGTGCTCTCCCTTGAGTAGGTAGTGCAGCCGGGACGAACGAGCAGCAGTTACTCTGAATTAAACTGCAGTACCAAGACAATTAATGGCACGGATCGCCCTACATTTACTCGACGCGACCGCCGAGTAACTTGTGAGCCGAGCGCCAGCAGTTAGTGTGTATGCTTTGTCGTCAGGAAAGGCACTACTGACCACGTCGCTATTCATTGTCTTGCTCAATATATCGGCAGGGGGTCCCGTGCAGCCCCCTTTTCCTCCGGGACCACCGCCGCTGGACCCTTACCAAGGGCCGCCCCTCGCCCCGGTACAGTCCCCGGTGCCTCTGGGACAACCACCACAGGGGCCCTGCTTCGGGCCGCCTCCCGACCAGGTGTCGCCCCCGCTGCACCAGGGACCGCCACTGCAGCAGCGGCAGCCTCCCCTACCGCGGGACACACCGCAGCCTTTACCTTTTGTCACTGCACAGCCACTTCCTCCGACCGTCCAGCAATTCCCGGCAGCCTAGGGCTTACCAGCACCAGCGTCACCAGCGGCCTACGGAGCACAGACATCCGCCGCACCGATTGACGCTGGTGAGATGCGCGTGCTGAGCGGGTTGCAAAATCGCAGCGAGGCAATCAGGCGAATTCGGGGCAAGACGCACCGTGAAATGGCGGGGCTCATCTATACCGGGACGCCCCAGGAGACGCTGTCGACTAGCAATAATGCTGTCCTGCTCCAAGACAAGCTAGCCAAGGCTCTCAGCACGACGATAGGTGAGGCCTGGGTGCTCACGTCAGACCGCCCTTCCATCTCGGGCTTGCCACGTCATCGCCCCTCATTGGACCACGTGACGCCGCTGCACAGGGAGTTGCTGCAGGACGTCCTGGGCGACTATTTGGGCACGTATGATGCTCTATTGTCCACCGAGTTGATCGGGACGACAGTAAACGGCTCTTTCATTCAAATTGAGGCACGCAGGTCTCCACGACGAAGTGGTCGAGGAAGCTGGTGCGAGAGGGGTTGCAGCAGTTTGAATCGAAGGAGCCAAATGAAGCGGCAGTGCACGCCGTCACGTTGAGTGGCACAGAGACGTGGAAGGTCGCCTCGCGCCGGCTGTTAGTGCTATACGGGGCTTTCAAGGTCAGCCCAGTCAGTTCTCACATATCAGAAGCGACAGTATTCTGGAAATATTTCGCGGAGATGCAGCTGACAAACTCCTGGAGTGCCTTGTCCAACTGTTGTTGCCAACCTCGTATGACCAGTCCGGCTTGCAGGGGGTGGTGCACGAGCAATTACTGCCTATACTCGAAGAGATCCGCCCACTGCAGGTAGATGTGTTGAATCCCTTAGATGCACCAATGGTGCCTTCAGGCGAGACGACCGAGACATTCTATGTGGCAGTGGTCGCCCTTGTGTCCATTCGCCGTTCGGTGTAGCACTTCCGTCGCGACTCACTTAGGATACACCTCGGGACGTCACAGCGCCTCGCATCCACAGATGCTGAGGCGATGGCAAGTATGCGGTACCTTTTCCGCCAGTGGCGTGCCGCTCCTCGTGGGGGTAGCTCCCAAGGGCAAGAGCGAGAGCTTACTTGCCGCCATGAACCGGTACGAGAACATCTTCGACGAATTGAACCATGGAGCCGTCGCGGCAATCGTGAAAAAGACGCCGTCCACGCCTGATCAGCACAGGGCGTCCTTTGGGACGGAGGGTCCCTCCGCGGGGAACCCGTACTCGCAAGG